>BOPP01000075.1:1953704-2009420 GCA_017312745.1 Gryllus bimaculatus
AGGCGGCCCGCGCGCAGGCGGGGAAGGCGGCTGCCAGGCGGAGGGGTAGCTTGCGGGGGTGGGCGTAGAGGCGGAGACGACGACGGCGGAGGCGGTTAGGGGTCTTGCTTCCGCAAGTGTGGTTCCTGCTCCAAGGAGAGCTTCTTGTCTTACCGGCGCTTGAAAGTGCCTTGGGAGAGACGGGCTCCGAGAAGAGCGGAAAATGTGCTGATGAACTCTGGTTCAAGGACGAGTTTCATGCTGGGAATGATGATCTGAAAGAAATACGTCGCTGCGTTTAAACTGCAGGGCATATTGTGTACTATCAATAGCTTCCTGATAACTTCACGTTGTGAAAGATACATCTCGCATAATTATTTCTAGTATTCTCCAGAAAAAAATAATACCAGAAACCTATAGTTCTAAAATATAAATGACATTAAAATTAACATCATTCGTTACCAAAACACTTGTTCCTGAATTTAAAATTTCTTTGTGTAGTGTCTTTGGCATATTGGTTAACGTACTGGAAACTGTAATATTACGTGTTGATTTTCAACGCGATTTTCTAAATATCAGCAATTATAATTTAAATCATACAATTGTAAATATAATACACTTGTACGGTACACTATAACGAAGTCTTCCATTATGCAACACGTTAGGTGTTGTTTTCCATGAAAATTTTGTAAATTAAAATTACGGTAATGTTAATAACAAAAAGTATTTTCGTCATTAATGTAATGTGTTCTTATGAAGCGTAAAAGTTAAATAATTATTGTGCTTTAAATTTCTGTTTGATGTTGCGTCCCTCCTTGTAAAGATTATATTGATATAGTTCTCTTTTTACAGCACGATCAACCATGCATTTTTTGTCCTTTAAAAAAGAAACTCTTTAGAAAAATTCTCACAGCCATTTCTTAATCACAGAGAGTTCATTGGAATTAATTACTTTCTGTTAATATCTCAATCTCTTTGCGGGATTTTTATTAAAATAGAAAACAAAGCGAAAAATCGGAGGTTTTTGAATGAATTTCAATTGGAATTATTTTTAATCTGTAATCTTATTTTTCGGTTTTATTATCCTGCCTGCTGCCTTTTATTACCCCAGCGCCTTTCTGCCTTTGCATCGACGTCGCCAGCTGTTCTCTTTCAACAGCTGTCTCTCCCTTCCAACCAACCCTTTCAGATTTTTCTTGTTAATTTATATTTTAATTTGTTCCTTCCCGAGTTAGAGATCAATCATCGAAAGTATTCGGTCACATCTGATAATGAAATCAAATTAACTGAGATTTTTAATGAAAACTTCTGTAGTAACAGTCTCTCCTTAATGTCGAAATAAAAAATAAGAAAGTGCCGGGTGAGATATGAAAGAAACGACTATATAAAGAGGGGGGCCGGGCGGAACGTGGAAGAAAGAAAGCAATGGTATCGGCCAGGGATTAAGTGATGGTAGTAATCCCAAGTCAGAGATGAAAACAGTCGGCAGAGGGGGAAGTCGGGGACGAGAAATGAAAAGGGTTGAATTATTGAATGGGCTACGTCTTGCGTGCAAGAGTGTGATATCTGACAACGGAAAGTAAGATTTCTCGTCGGTGCGTTTCATTTCTTGTGTGTCATATTTGATTAATTACTATTGTAATGACCTACCTAATATGACGAACAGTACCTATTCAATACATTAATGTACATATTTTAAAATCAGAACCCTCTTTTTTTTAAATATGTATATCCTTCATCTAACTAGAATTTACACTACAATTTACATGTTCTTATTAATATTGCTCTACTTGGAAAACGTGATTTTTCCTCCCACTACGTTTATCATCGGATTAACACAAATCAAAAATAAACAAAAATTTGAAAGTTTATTAAAATAATACACGTTATTTCTGTTTCAAAGTTTTTTTTGTGATTGCGATTCATTGTACAATATTATTTGAACATTCACAAAACATAAATATATAAACATGTACCAAAATTTTGGAAATTATGAAAAAATGGACTTTTTTTGTTGTGTCATAAGAAGTATGTTGTGTACAAATGTTTCTGTACAAAAGTAACAAATCTCATCTCATAAAAAAACCCTCATTCAAGACCCAAATAGACGGCATATTTGTCCAAATATTTTACTGCTATAATTTATTAGCGAAGTGCCAAACAAGTCAAAATATTTTTCCTCGGGCGAGGCCTTTCAAAGGATTCGCCGGTGGATGGAACCACCTTGCCCAGGAAGCGGAGCGGGCCAAAAAGAAGCGGGCGAAGATCGGCGCGCGCCGGCGACGTGGCGTTTAGGCCGCTCTTGCACGGAACGGCGCGATCACCCGGCGGCGCGGGCGCGCGCTCTAATGAAAGAGTTGATTTGTGAGAATTAATTCTTTAAGGAATTACCGGATCGCTCCGTGAATATCTGATACCGGGCGCAGGAAGGAAATGTTTCTCAAATATGTCGGCGATACCACTGTCCTACTATCGGAGATGAAAACGTTGCTTTCCGAATTTCGGGCTGAAAGATGCTGAACTAGTGTGATTTTTTCGAATGGAAATTAGAGGTGGATTGGATCGAATGATAGTTTTAATGGACGAATATTATAATTAACTATCTAAAGAAAGCCTCAAATTTCGGCAAACATTCAGATCATCTATTTATATTCCTACATGAACTACAGTATATGTTGCTGTCGTAACATCAAATCTCAATTTATTGACTTGCAGTCTCGTCAAAAAAATGCTTCAAAATGAAATGAAAAAGGCGTATCTTATTCCTTTTCATTGTGTCATTATTCTTCTATTCATGTATAAACATGTTTCCGAATTTAAAACGTTTAATGAAGTAAAAATGTTGGTTATTTTTGTTAGACAACTGCAAACACATTTTGTCTATGTCTGAATCAAATCCTGAAGAATATTTTGAATATAATTACTTTTCTTCTAATTTTTTTAACGTTTTGTTCGTGAATGTTTGGTGAATACGTGGGAAGTTGGAAATATTATTCAACTTAGATACATTGGCCCTGTTCATCAAGTGTATCGATTGCAATAACTGAATAACTGCATTTTCCATTGAAGATCACCTTGAATGTCATCGTAAATTAATAAGTACACGTAAGAAATGAAATAAAACAGAATTAGGTAATTAATATCGTGTGATAGTCATACGAAAATAGCCTTCCCACACGTCGTTTTGACATTGCTTGATTTAAATTGGATAAGAACAGAACATAATTCAGACAAATCAATTGCATCTGAAACGTTTTTCGTTGCACCTAACACTAATTATTAAAATCGTCGTCAATCTATTTGAAATTATAATATACTATTCATAAAGGAAATATGTGACTTGCATCTTTAAAAAATGATACTTCGTTACGAAAATAAATGATATATTATTCGTCATCTGAAATAATGATTTTAATCATAACTAGTAACGAGGTATTAAACGCTGGTGATGTTACGTACAAAATTGAAATGAAGGAAAAGCATTATGTGCAAAATAAATTTATTATGAATGTGGCAAATATAAAACATTCACCGTTAATAACAAAAATAATAATTAGTCATGTGAATTGTGGTAACATTTATAATTGAGGCACCGCAACCTAGATTATGCATTTTCTAACAATTTTTTTAAGGTCTTAAACATTCAAACTTCTGTATTTACTTTAAATCTATTTTATTCTAAACTTTTATACCAATTATTCTCCTTTCAAATTCTTCCAAACGTGCTATTTCACCTACAAGTCTTGCAGAATGTACAGAAACATAATACAATGTATCACACAACAACCGCACAGTTTTTATTTTCTCTACCACTCAAATTCCAACTACATTTCGATAATCAATTCGTTAATGAATCTGATTTTACGCCATCTTGTGTACAAAATCCATCACCGGCATCTTTATCGCGCGACCGGGAAAGCAAACAAATTGCACCACAACACACGCCAGCGAGATTTGGAGCAACCTTGATTATATTCGACATCCCGGACGGCGAAACAAGAGAAGCCGTCGAAAGCGCCATTTGTCTTGCGAGTGGGAGGAGTCGAGGTGGGTGAGCGGGGTGAGCGTGGCCGCGCGTGCCTGCGTGATCATCCGCATTACGCCCCGGATTGCCTCACCCGACCGATGCCCGGTCTCGTTCTAATTTATATCATCGTCGCCCCGATTAGATCGACCAGGTGTTTGCATAAATTTATCAGTCCGCCGAGTGGCGGGGCGACGACGGTGGGCGGGAGAGTGGGACAAGGTGATGGGAGTGGAGGGATAGAGAGGCAGACAGAGAGACAGAGAGAAACACAGAGAGAGAGGGAGAGAGAGGGAGAGAGAGGAGGAGAGAGGGGGAGAGAGGGGGAAAGGGAGAGAGAGGGCGAGAGGGACGGAGAGAGGGAGGGAGAGAGGGAGAGACGGGAGAGAGAGGGAGAGAAGGAAGGAGAAGGAGGGAGAGAGAGGGACAGCGAGAGGGAGAGAGAGACAGAAAGAGAGAGAGAGAGATAGGTGAATAAGTAAAAAAAATAAACGTGTGGGCGAGATGCTGTCCAGTAGAGGATTGAATATGCTCCAGTTAGAGAATTGGAAAGATACATTAAGAAGGTCGACGGGTTTAATGATAAAGCTGGTAGGTGAGTTATCGAGGCGAGAATGTGAGTGGACGGGACAGGGGGTGTTAGAAAATGAGAATGGTTTGGAAAACGAGGTGAGGGTGAATATCGAGAACAAAATTGGTAACACGAGGGAACATGCTTGAGAGACAAGAGTGTGGGAGGTAGAAATAAGAGAAACTGGGATAACAATATATCAGGGTTGCCAGATTCAGCGGAATTCCGCTCTTTGGGCTGAAAACGGCTCTCTTTCATTGGACAAAATTTGACTTCGCGGAAGATCGCCCAATGGGTGGAATTTCTTCAAAAAGTGTGTGGTTTTGTGAGGTTTTCTGATTTTTACGAAATTCGATGATTTCGACGAAATTAAAAAAAACACAACGACGTTGACAGTGAATTTGTTTCTTTACTTTTCCCCTTTAGACATGATATTCCATTAATCATTTGTTACATTCCTTCAAATTTACTTTGAGAAGGAAATTTGTAGAAGAATGTTACTCTTTGAACGAACTTTGAGAAGAATGTTAGTTTTTAGGCCTCTAGTGTATGGTGTGTTCTAAAAGTCATAACGTCTTTGTCGTGCACAAGACAAATGTATCACATTGGCAGTACCTGTATTTAATTTTTGAATACGCCAGTTTACTTTTAGAAGCACATTGTCACTGCCAGCATTTTCCGTTAAGCCATAAGGAATAAGCATGCATATGTAAGCATTTTTGTGGTAATATTTTTAAGCGCAGATATATAAGAGGAGCAAGAAAAGTGAAAATGGGACGAAAATCTTGTGCAAGCTTTTACTGGTTACTTGCGGAGGTAGACTCTACTAATGCATCTTGCTTTTACGTTCTGCTGCAATCATCCAAAAAACATTTCAATATGATATGACAATGTAATAAATAAAATGATCTTATTTTAAAATAATTATTTTATACCTTAAAGTTTTTTTTTCCAGTCTGCCGTAGAAGAATAGTCCAATGTTAAATATTAATTTATAATTTATTTTTAAAAAAGTAGAAGTTTTTACATAAATCATTACTTACAATTTGCCCACACAAAAAAAACAACTAATCAAGCATTTCATTGGGCCACTACCAACAAAAAAACCTTCCAATACAAATATTTCAATGCTAATTCAAATTTTCCGCTTGAAAATTTGAATTTTTCTTATTGGGCGGAATTGGGCGAATTTAAAGCCATCTAAGGGCAGATGTATGTACGAAACGTCTGCCAACCCTGCAATATATAAGGACAACGAAGGTTCAACAAAATGAGCAAAGAGGTAAGTAGGGTGGATAGATCGCGAAAGGAGTGCAGTACAGGGGGGGGCGGAGGCGGAGAGAGGACAATTAAAGGCGAAATCGCGTGATGAACGGCGTGGATGAGGGGCGGGTAGGGAGACCGATCGGCAAGAAGGGAGCCATGCGATGACCGCGTCGGGGAGCGACAGGGTGGGCACAGGGCGAGCAGGACAAATTCGACCAACCGGTGGGTCCGGGGACCTGAACAGAGGCCGAGCCGAACGTTCGGAACGGACGTCCGCGACGGAGCTGAGGGGAAGATCGAAGAGAACGTGGGAGTCAGAATGGGCGGGAAAATACAGATTAGAAAGACAAATTGGGCAGAACGGGCGAATGGGCACGTCGGCTACCACAAGACATGATGGGTGCGAAGGGCCTAGCTTATTGGTGAACATGGGGTGGGCAGGCGGAAGTGGGTGGGCGTGGTGGAGAAGGTAGACGAAGGGAGGCTGGGCGCGCTGAGGGTTCGGGAATGTGTGCCTAGCGGGCGAGCAGACGATCGGGTGGGTCGAGCAGGTGGGAGACGAGCCAAAAAGGGGATGGAACCGTTGCAGGTGGGCGGTAAAGGGTGGGCGAGGCGGTTAGGTGACTGGTGGAAGTCTTCAGAAGGGTGGCCAAGCGCTGTTGGGCGGGATGAGTTTTGGGCATGCCAGTGGACGGCGACGGTAGGCGAGCGGTGGCGGATGGGCCAAGCAGGCGGGTGAGCAGCGCGGGAGGGCCGAGCTAGCATGATCGGGATGTAGCGCGAGCGAAGTACAGATTAGATGGGTGGGGGTACAGATGAGTGAGACAGAGATAGGCGGGTTGGGATAGTCGGGCGTGGGAGACGGTTCGGGTTAACACGTGCGGGCGGTATGGGCCGCCTAGCGGGATTGGTGAAAGCAGTGTGGCGGGTCAGCAGGTGTGGCAGGCGAGTGTGGCAGGCGAGTAGGTAGGCGCGGGTGAGTTGCGGTATCGGCGGGCGAGTTCGAGCAATGGCAAGTGGGTGAGCGGGTGGGTGCGGTAAGTGGCGGGCCTGTGTGTTGGAAGCCGCGGAGGCGGAGCGATGTGGGCCGGCAGGAGAGGACCATCTGGCAGGAAGAGCACGGAAGCTACGAACGGATTAGACGTGGGGGGTGGGGCGCGGGAGAGGGGGAGGGGGCGTGATACAAAACGAACGAGCGAGCGACCGCCGCTCCGACGCGATGTCCCCGGGGCGAGAAGCCTCAACTAAAATATTATGTCGTATACAAGCGCAGCTTGCCGACGGGAAATTAATAGCCGCCCAATACATAGTAATGGAATATTGAAACGTCGGCCAGGAAATGTATTCCGACGCTGGCGCGCGAGGTGCTGGGTAAGACATCACTTCTTCATTTCTCCCCTGCCCGCGCCCGCCCCGTCCGCTGGCGTGTACACGTTGCTGCGAAGGAATCACCGCTTCGGATCGGTATACTGAGTGGTTTTGAAATAAAACTCTTTAATGCTGTCTCTTTGCAAGTTACGACTCGAATATTTAACTCTATATTTAAATGAGCAATTTTTTTGTATACTGTTTCTCTTTACACGATTTCTGATGCAACGATTCTTCTGAGTTATTGAAATGTAGTAGACAATGGGTATTGTATTTGAAATGCATATACCACAGGTATCAAAATGCCTCGTTCAACCTGATTGCAGACGTTAGTTGGTCTGAGAAACGAATTAATTACCTCACCTATGCGCCAGAAATAAGAATGGCTCATGTGACTGGTTTGTAGCAGATCAGGGGAAATTATTAAGTAAAAGCTCTCATATTACTGAAATAATAATAATGATAATGATAATAATAAAAATTATAATAATATTAATAATAATAATATTATTAATAATAATAATAATAATAATAATAATAATAATAATAATAATAATCACCATCATAGTATCTTGGAGTGTTAGTAATTTGTTACGTTTCTTGAGGGTGTATTGCAGAGAGATATCGAGAAGAAGAAATTGCATAGCTTCAAGAGAATAATTTATTTCAACATCAACCTATCACATGCAATTATTGCGCTCACCATACGAAGGCATCGCACCTTTAGATAGCCTCGATCCTCTCGGACGAAACACAAGGCGCTTCAATCTAAAGCAACTGCCTGGGCGGAATCGCGCGTGTACGCGAGCAGCTGGCTGCGCATTTGGCTCACCGCGGGAGCCCGGCGATCACCCACCCGCGGGGCGGCCGAATGAGCTGGGGCCAGGTGATCGACCGACGTCCGGGGCACCCTCACAGCCGGTCTCCGGTCACCAGTCACCGGTCACCAGTCACCGATCACCAGTCACCGGTCACCTGTCACCGATCACCGATCACCGGCCACCTGTCACCGATCACAGATCACCGGCTACCGGTCACCGGTCACCGATCACTGGTCACCACTCACCGGTCACCGGACTTGGCCGGTGTCTTCGCACCCGGAAGCACTGGATTCGCCGGCGGTAATCGAATGGGCCTCCGGGAGAACTCGTTTGGGGCCATCGGAGCCGTATAAGCGATTGCCCGCGACAATGTATTCGATGCCGCGCGGCGGGGGGCTGAGGAGGAAGTCGCGGCTGGCTGGCTCAACCTCCTGCTCGAATGGATTCCTCGTTATACGGTTAGGAGCTGTGGCCCCACTTTGGAGGCGGTTCCGCGCCATTGGGTTTGTCATTTCGTAAACGAAGACTTCCGCAGGAGGGGTTCATATTTTCTACGCTGTCCGGGAGGTTAGGTTCCGGGCTAGTAAGGCCGTAATTATAATACGGCTTTTAGAAATATGAGGGTACCAGGACAAGTTGAGTTTATATTGGATTGTTGTCCTGTTAAAATTAACAATTATCTTGCGACACGAAACAGGACAAAGACTGAACGACACGAGTCGACCGGTTTTTACGTCAACTGTTTTTCACGTCTCCGTCAAATTGTCAACATCCGATTAATACATTTTTGCACTACATTCCATTTGACATAAACGCAATGTTGTGTTACACGCACATTTTTCCGCATTTCGCGTGTTTTTGCCTTTCTTCAAAATTAAATGCTAGAATCTATGAATTGGCAATAACTGCACTGAAAAATTTAATCACCGGCGAAGTAATGGCCAAGTGTGGCATTACAGTTCCAATGATCTGTCAGAATTATTGTAACAAATATTAATTCACAATCTAGGGTGAGACTTATTAACATTTGCATTCCAAAAGGGAAAGGGATAAGCGACGAAGCCCAGCGTAGTTATTCCCTATATCTTTGTTAGGTACAGAGTTACTGTTTCATTACTCAGGTCTTTTATTATTAAAAATTTTCTGAACCCTTAGTGATAGTTTCGTCTTTCAACGCTTCGGTTGTTTACAAAAAAACAAAAATCTTCAAGCATAATCGCTTCGTGAAAACTCCGGCATTCTCTTACAGGTAGGCCTGCTTAACAACATGTTACAATCGTATTTTAAATTATGACGAAATAGATTGTATTTATACTTTTGAGCAAGAGTGAATCAGTTGAACTAGTTCTTTGAAAAAAGGATGTGTCACTTTGTGTACCCCTAGAAAGGGCCGCAAGTACAGAACATTTGCAAAATTTGTATCTCCTTGCCATACTTCAAAAACAGAAAACATTTTAACACAAAATTGCACATTTTAGTACATTATTAAATAATTACATTGTTAGTTCTTAAATATTTATCACTTTCCTTCAATTAAACTGCAATTTATTCTACGGTCAGCCTTTGACTACCCTCTTTCGATTCTTCCGTGTATGGAATGGTAATATATGCGATTTATGTTTCATAATATTTGGGAAAATAATAAACAAATGCGCATAGTGATGCTTCTGTAACTCCGGAGAAAATGTCTGAAAGTGGTTTAATTTTTTTTTATAAAAATGTTTTTGCGATATGAGGTTGTGCCGATATCTAATATACACATGTGTCTGACATTTGGTGGATAAGTACAATTTAAACATATTTTTGTGAACTTCTGAATCTTCCCTTTTATTTTACAGAATTTAATAATCAAGAAATGCAGCAACGAACATTTTTGTCATTTTTTTCCTAAGGCATATTCCAGCCGACAACCGGTTACCCTTTACCACCCGATGGAACGCATATTCGACCAATCACAAGACAGGATAACACTCGCGGACTCCTCTGATTTGAGATCAGTGGAACGCGAGGCTCTCCACTAGAACACATACATGAGAGTTTGTCAATATTTGATAAGACATAAGATATTCACTCCCTTGTCTAGAAAACATGCGCAGATAGTGAAGCTAAATGTGCGGGAGTAGACGCAAAACAAGGGGACAGCTCAATATATTCTAACCGACTCAACAGAAACTGGACGAAAAAAAACTAATCGAGATGTCAGTTGCCTTAGAAGTTAAAGCACAATACACAGGTATATATGGTATTTTAAAACTGTACTGTACAAATAGTAACCAAAGCGTTAATATCATTGTCAAAAAATATTAATTTTATGCTCAATATAGGCTCTAATTGTATAAGAAGCAAATATTTTATGCCGCAGAGATTGTACTCGGCATCTATGAAAATATAAGTGCCAATACATTTGAGCTCGCAGCTATGAAGGGTATTCATAGAAACTTCATACAGCAGGAAAGTTTGTTAGAAAAATATTAGTGAGAATATTTAATTCCTTCACCTAACATTTGTTCCGTTATATTTGTGAACTGAAGACATAATAAAGATAAAAAAATTGAAATGACATTCACTTAGCGGCGAAATTGCTTAGACTCTCCTAGTCGATTTCAACTATAACGTAAAAATGCGTGCACAACATGACGTGCATTCTAGATAGTTGCTTACAATCCATAAATCGCAGGTAACGGAATGAATGAAATCAAATTTCCAATCCTTCGAAGGTCAACTGAAAACCCTTCTGCGCTCTTCAACAGCTGTTGAAGGTCGCCGCGCCGGAGACAACCACCTTTACGAGTTTCTGCCGAACTATCGCTAGTGAGCGCAACCGTCATTTGTGAGTTATCCGCGTTTCTCGTCAGTCGCCGCTCAGATGTTCTGCTCAGTGTGGTGCGCTATTTGCTAGTATTAGTGTGAGTGGTAAATGGTGCAAAAGGATGGAGAGTGAAAAAGGTAAGATTCAATTTAAATATAATTATTACAATTAGTTTCTTATAGTTGTGGTGAGAAGTAATCTTGGTACCACTTAGATAGTTGAAATCAAGGAATAATATAGAAACGCGATGTACTCTAGGAAAACGAGCGGAAGAAGAGATTGGGGAGAAGAAGGGGAAGATAGGATAGAGTAGGTGGGAAGGGGGGAAATGGAAGTGGAAGGAGTGTCTCCTTACACCCTCCTTCTAATATAACAAATAGTTCTCTGAAATAAATAAAGAAAACTTACCAAATTTCGAATCCGCTCATCAAACACCTCCATTGGCACCATACATAACCACAATTATTCTCACTATCGTTCGAACACTCGAAAATACAATTCACAAAGAATCTTGAGAGTAAAAGAAACTTAATTGTTTAATAAACTCATTTTGCAAACTTAGCTAATCACACTGACAGCTACTATAAACTGTCGCAAAGAAAATCAAAATAAAATTGCATAAATAACGCTACGAAGCAGTCGCTTCGACGGACAGAATAGTAATGGCGCTCCGACAAGGAACTAGATCGTGAAATGACGTAACAAAGAAAGTAACCATTCATGAAGCGTTAAATTTATTTCAGTACTTTGATTTTATTATTTATTTAAATCACCCACACATTGCTTATTATAATTATGAATTATGTTACGTTTATTGGTCCCTACATCTGCCTGGCCAAATATTTCCCTCAAAACCTTGTAACCACCCGTCGTCTCTCCATCGTGAACTGCCCCCTCACGTGAGGGGGCAGTTCACGATGGAGTTCATATATATATAAAATAAAATAATAACTTTACAATTTATGCTACTAAATTAATTTCAATAATTTTATTTGCATTGTAAATGTTCTCTGCAAACTTCTGGTTAATAAAAAAAAATTAAAATTCAATAACACAAGTGTACATCAGTAATTTTTGCATGAAGTGATATTTGAAGTTGAACCATCAGCTTTCTTTTGGCTTTGCAATTTGAAACTATTAATTATCGATTTTATTGTACGTGACCAGTGACTCGAATTAGGTTCTTAAAATTTATTTATATTACTGTTAAAGAGTTTTCAATTGAATATTCATCGTTAGTTTCATTTTGGTATTAAATTGTAAACACGTTATTATGTTAATATTTTTAGCGATATCTAAACTGTGAAAACTGAACATCGTAGACAGGGTATTGAGAGAAATTCTCTCTTCTTTACGTTTAGTGCCCTCTCACACGAAAATAGATCAGGGACGTTGATAACAATACGTAACATATCCAGATGTTTCTAATGACGAGACATTTGTATTCTTTGAGCTTATGTTTAATGCTCTGAATTATATATATTTTTTGAAGAATTATGACTATTTACATAACTATATATAAATGTTTCTTTAGTTTGTTTAACGACGTGCCAACTGTGGTGGTGGCGGCAAACATATCAACCACAACATTATTGAAGAGCTCTTTACGTCTCTTGTTAGCGGTAGCGAAGGTTTGTCGAACAATGGTGAAACAAAGGTGAACACAACACTGCAGACATTCCAAGTTGAACGACCAGAAATTGCTGGCGCGTGGTGGCCCAAGTTTCCCAAGCATTTCGTGTTTGTCTCCAGCCACCAACGACTTTCGATTTCTCGAGAACACACCCCATTGCGGCGTTCGCAATGGAGATTCGACAGAAGGGTTGGGGGTGGAGGGGAGCTGGGTGGGGAAAGTGAACTGCTGGCAACGTGCCTACCGCTTCGAACCTCCCCTCCCCTCCCCTCCTCCAACCATCTCCTCAGCGGAGCAGGTTAGGCGGTATCCAAAATACGGCATATTCCGTAAAAGGGGAATATTGTAATTACTTATTCAATAGAACACAAGACAGGGCGGTCTCTCCTCCACTCATTTTTATTGCTTTCCCCGCTCTCCGTCACTCGCCGCTTCTTGTCCTTCCCACTCTCTCTTTCTCTATCGTTCTGAGCTGCGCCTTTCCGTCATCTGAAACCGCGATTAAATTTAAAATTTAATTTTCACTCACCCTCAAAACCCAGACCCTCCCGCCCCCACACCGCGGTTCACTTTTGTACCTCTACTGGCCCTCCCCTCCCCTTCCTTACGGATTCAGTTCGTATCTCCGGAGCCGGGCAGCCGTCCCTCTCCCCTCCCGTAGCCAGCCTCACGCCTCACCCCTTTCCCTTCAATATCTGCCCGAGCGGTGCCTGCTTTCCCCTCAGCCGCCGCCGCCGCCGGCCCTTCAGAAATTCCCCAGCCCTCCCCAGTTTTTCTGCAGCCGTGAAATGTGCGTATAGCGGGAGGGGAAAGGAAATACTAATAAATGCGAAAACTCTGGGAACCCGATGTTTCAGACGCCTGACTTGTTGGAAGCCCAGACTTTTCGCTCGATATTTTGCGTTGTGAGTTGTCTTCGCGAAATGCTGCGTTGGGCTGTCAAATTGGATAGGTTCGTGTCGTGCAATCCCGTTAGCTGGGGAGGATCTGTTTTTGGGAACAGCATATTTTGGAAAGTTGCATAACTTCCGACAGCCTGAGTTTGGCTGCATTGGGATTGGATTTAACAAGAAATACAGTAATGAGTTCTTTTCCAGCCCTCCTTGTAACTATAGGAGGATTTTCTTTATTTTGTATACGCCGTGTCTTATTGTTCTTGTATCTGAATGAACTAACAAAATTATACTATTTTTTTAACACCGCGTGAATGGGAATACAAAACTTATTGCTCCAATTCTTCTTTAATGCAGGGAGCCCCACCAACAATGGACTACCGCCATTACTTCTAAATGGCTTACGATATCGAAATGCAGTTTTCTCTCAAAATGCAGAATCATGAGACAAGTACAATGCTGTAGAGATATTATTTGAAATATTTTTTTATTTTTCGAGTTATCATCTTTGATTTTTATATTTTTTTCACTTGCAATAATTGAACACAAAAAGAGGAATGCAATGATGTAACATGAGCGTTAATGTTTCGATAATATTTTGAGTATAAAATTAGACTTTCTGGCATATGATTTTAAATTGAACCGGCAATATTACGTTAGCAGCCCTTGCAAGTGTCACTTTCGTGGAATGTGGCCTTGGCGACTCCTCCCCTCTCCCCGCAGCAGTGCTGTCGCCGCCAAGGCCACATTCCCGAAAGGGCCCGGACAGGGAACATAGTCTATTTGATTCAAAATTTCACTTCAGAAAGTCTCATTTTACACTCAAATTATTGACAAAATATTTACATATGATACATCATTGTATTCCTCTCTTAATCATCTATCAACTATTGGCGAGAGACTACATAATTCCATTAAAAAAAATCAAAGATTATTAAATTTCTCGAAAACTAACATTTCAAATATATCTTTACAGCACATTACTTGCCCCATGATTCCGCATTGTTGAGAGAAATGTGTATTTCGATATTGTGAACTATTTAGAAGTTATGGGGGTGGCCCATAATCGGAGGGACACCTGTATAACTACAACTAGCAAAATTATTAGTCCATATACTTTGTATATGGAATAATACTTTTGTGAGAAGTATATTAAACTTTCTCGTTATGTTCTTGTTTTAAGTGAAATGGTCAGAGGGGAAAATAATAGATTTAAGATAAAAATAAGATTGTACCTATTTTGACAGCACAACAGATGCAATCAAAGATAATCTTTCTACCTCTCATTGTTTTGCAGAAACCGTGGATCAGCGTATGTCGATGAATTTGACCGTAAACATTTGGTTGTTGTGGTGTGTGTTGAAAAGTCGTTAATCTGTGTCGGAAGAATGCGCGGGAGGTCACAATGACTCGGGTACTCATTACCCAGTACTCGGTATCTCCGAGAAGTCTAGGGTGCGTTTCCTGCAGCAGACAGAACTTTACTTTGTCATTTGTGTGTTGTATCACAGAGAGTCTAGTATTTCCTTCAGTCGTAAAGTTCTTAAGGCTCAAGAAAGTGCTAGCATTTATTTTCAATAAAAATTCAAAGGTAACAAATAATAATTGTTAAAATGAATAATAATTAATAATAATAATAATAATAATAATAATAATAATGACAATATCTAACACAAAAAAGCGATAATTATAACAATTCCCGTAATACTTTCTAATAATGCAAAACGCGGCACAAATAAACTTTAACGCCGGGACCAATATGATTGAAATACCAAAATCTGTCTTTGATCATTGTTTTAGCTCGTACATTAGTCACTTTTAATCGTCACACTCTTTCTTCTCTCGCAGATGGTAGTGTAGTTCTGATCTATTCGTCAACTTCTGTCAACAGCAGAACATCTCGTGTAGAGTTGGAGCGCGTTAGTATGTATCCTGAAAGCAGTGAAACAGTTGAAGAACCGGCGGGCAGGTGATGTGTTCTCGAGACGACCGCCAGACTGAAGAATGTGAATATTGTAACGTCTGAGGGAAGAGTATTTTTAATGCCGTATTTTGTTTCCTCCAACGAAAGAGAGAAAGAAAAAAGAAAGAACCTCCACTGGGTTGTCCGTGTCGGTGCAGGGAAGAACGGACCTTTAGCAAGATGAATGTCTTAATTTATGAGGGATATTAATAACTCTTATAAAACGTATTTAAACTTCAAGGGAAGAGCTCGAATCCATACATAGGGATATTTTTATTCCTTCTAAAAGGAAGTAATCAATTTTGAAACTTGAGAAGTACGCAGAAGGTAGTACCAGCTATGGGGGACGATCAATTTTGTCGAGGGAGATAAGGGGGTATGTGTTTCTGCCTGTCTGGGGCACAAGTCAGCTGCCACGCGGGGCCTGGGGAGGGCGGAGAGGTGGAGAGGGGGGTGGTGGCAAAGGAATGGCAGGCGCGGGGGAGCTCGCATTTCGGCAGCCCTTTCTTCACCCCACCCCCTCCGTGGAGTCTTCACCCCGTTGGCTGCATTCTTTCCCTGGCTGAGGACATTTATCGTCGCCTCTTACCGGCTGTCGTTCCGCTTGCCTTTTTGTGGGAGTGGCCGGGCCCTCGGTATATGATATTCGTCGAGAGGCATTCGTTCTTGCCATTCGAATAGTGGTAATCTGCGGAGGTAATCGCGCGATTGAAAGCGATTTTTGAGCCGCGATAGAAGGTCATTTAGTAAGTAGCGTGATGTATTAATTTCGTGGAGCTATCGTCAAGGTTATTTACATTTGAATTTACGAACAGTTTGAAAATATTACTCTGCCTCTGTTGGATTATACTTTTAGAATGAAATTATACACATTTATTAACATTTTTTTATTATAAACCCTCTATTGCAAGTAGTTGAATAGTAAAAACATATATTCTAAACATTACTTTAAATGTTGTAATATTTTGAATTAATACCGCTCAATATACTTGAAACTCTTTAAATGCTTTTGTACCTTCTGACATTCACATTTTGATCACAATCTTTAAGCAATGTACACCTATTTACCCATATAATTGACAGATACAAGTAAGCTCTTATTTTAAGGGATTACTGATACCTGTACTTTAAGATCTTAAATATTAACGTTTCAAACGCATCCGAAAAGAAAAATACGATCAATTTCACAGTTTCTTTAGGAAAGCGTGGAACCTAACATTCATTAACCTAATTTAGCCTATCATTTGAGTGCATGTGCGTGTGTGTGTGTCAGCCACTCTTTGCTTCCTTCTCTCAAAATCTTATTTTTCTTCTTCTTTGTATTGTTCTTCCCCTCTTCCATTCCCTCCCTGTTTCACCTTTTCTTTATTTTACTCTCCCCCCTCTCCCTGTAATTGCATCGTGCGATCCGTGCCACCCCAATGCCGCCGAGGAGCCCCGACCAGAAGTGAGCCCACCCCGTCGCGTGGTCCTTCGCGCTGCGCGGGGCGGTGCGCGGCGCCTGTGGCTTCGGACGTTTATCGGTATTTACCGGCCGATTCGCTGCCATTGTGCGGCCGCTATTTATATTTGATGGCGGCGCCCGGGGGCGGCCAGCGCGATCACGTGTCGTCGCTTTACGGCCTCTCGTCCGCCGCGAGGAAATTGCCAATCAAACGGTGCGGCGCGGTGTTCGTCCTAGCTGGCTGCCCGACCGAACGCCCAGCGGTGCGACGCGGCCCCGCGCTGAGATACGGCTGGCGCCCGGAGGGTGGCACACAGCGCGGAAACTTGTTTCTTGATTGATTGATTGATTACGAGTGATTCCGCGCGCGTCAACTGCTAAGGTCATTAGCCCCGTGAGTGTAGTGCGTGTTTTTGGCTTGAGAGGTGGGGCGGTGTACTTGCCCCGCTGGATGGGGAGATTCGGCGCCGGCCTACTGTCGGCTAGCGAGGTTTTCCTCTACCAGGTATTTCCCATCAGCGGGGCACCGCCCCAGGCGGGACAAGCTCTAAGCAAGCTCCCAATCGCCCAGTATGTGTGGTAGTGTAGTGCGTGTAAGTGTGCATAAGCAGTTAGGATTGGACAAGGAATGGGAAGGAAAGATACCGCGTTATCCGTGGACCGATTTGTAGGGTACTGCTCTGGCATTTGTCTGGTATTAATCAGAGAAAAGTACCAATCAGAGCAGTCGGCCGCAAGAATTCTCCTCCAGAAAGCGCCTGAATTAGACCTTGTGTCGAAAATCGTGTCATCGTCGGAACTCAAATCCTAGGACCTCCCAGTCAGGGACTCTGCAGTGACATCAGTAGGTGCCTGAACTACCTTCAGGCGGTATTTTTGGCTTATTTTATTAATTACCAATTTTTTAAAGCAATAATCGGCAAAAATGTCTCTTTAAGTAAAAGAAATTCGTGTGCAGTGATTAACTATTTTTTTAATGTGACAAGATGGGTACCACATTATGTGGCAAGGACAGTGCTGTCGGGCAAGGGGCGCAGTTTCATTTAGTTCAGCTTTCGAACTTCGTGGCAATCCGCATTAGCCATTCGGTCGATTCTTATGAATCTTGGATCATAATATGATTGCATCACATTGCGTTACTTGCATCACCCCAACATCACCACGGTATCAGCGACATCGCCCACATATCGACATCTATATTAACAAAATTAATTTCGCTTGTTCAACGTTTTCACCACTCACCACGTATCCAGCATCTTCACCGTCCTCTCTACCACATATAATCGTCTGTGTAATATTATCTCCACCCGTCCACAACTACATCATCACCATATCAACTCTTCCAACATTTACCTTCCGTTTTCCGTCCTCACGTGTCCACCTCCACCACATCATCACCACGTCAACTCTTCCCACATTCACCTCGCCTTCTCCGTCGTCCCGCCTCCTGGCATGACGACCCGCAGCTCGTTACCGTCCAGCGACCTCGTCAGCGGCGGAGCACCTGCACGCGATTCCACGGAGGTGACGGAGCGCGACGCGGCCCGGCGCGGCGGCCGTCGCCCCAGGCTGGCCCTGCCCCCTCGCGGCCGCGATGCGACGCGATGCGACGCGACGCGACGCGACGCGACGCGACGCGACGCGACGTGACGCGACGTGACGCGACGCGATACGTCGCGACGCGATACGACGCGACGCGATACGACGCGACGCGACGCGACGTGACGCGACGCGACGCGACGCGACGCGACGCGACGCGACGCGATGCGACAGTTGAGCGGCGATAAACCCCATGTGCGCTGCGATCATGTGCGAACGGGCCTGTACCACTTCAGCCTCAAATTGAGATTAAGCACGTTCAATTTGGGACCAGTCAATTGTCATCGATTGATTGATTCACTTTGGATACTTCAGAATAGTTTAAGGAACCTGTATATATTTAAAAATTCCGAAAACAGTGAACTGCTATTCTAAATCTGACTTCTTATTTTTGTCATATGAATTGACGCGGCTGGCTAATCAAATCTAAAGGAATCATCCTGAGACGAAATGTTACAAACAGGGCGATACCTGGCATGTTACTCATAAACATGCCAGGTATCGCCTTGTTTGTAACTTGCAAATCACCAAACCATTACAATTAGTTTCCCGAAAAGGCTCAAATTCTGTAAATTCGTAAACAGCAGGCAATTCAGAAATAACCACGAAAGGTGTAATGCGGTATTTCGTTGCGAACAGGAATTCACGTGGCATCTATGGGAAGAACGGACCACAAACTAAATACATGAAAAAATAGCGTGAGCATGTGTTGGAATCTGAATAGTACTTTCCAGGATGCAAGAACACAAAACATACCTTTTTGTCCAGGGAGTCTGGTACATTTTCGTGATCCAATTGAACAAACGGTGAGGTATTTGTCGCAAATGCCAAGAACAGTTTGCTTTGAATAGAATGTTTTCTTCCATTGCGTTGGTGTTTTTATGAAAAAGTTCTTCTTCCTGCCCGTATGGCTCGCAATGTGTAATTTCAAAATTGCTGATGTAGATAAATGCTATGTAACGTGATCTTCTCTTCCATGTCATTTCAAATAATTGCCCTTGTAACGTTATATATAACGTCGTACATTTTCTCATATTTTGTTAATTGCCATACTTTAGCCATCTTATCTGCCTCAATATTTGTAAAACGAGACGTATCAATTAATTTTTTTAGTAAGTGAAATTGGCAATATATTATTCGAACTGTCAGTGGTAGACAAAATGTAAAGAGAGCTGGCACAGGAAAGGAGAAACGTGGCGTATTTAAGAAAGCAAAACAACTTAATAAAAATCAAGCACGTCACGTTAGTTGAAAAACCGGTCATTCCATTATCAAATGGCGAAATGCATTCATCTGCCGTGCTAAACCGAAAGATATCACATGGTGTTCTTTAGCGAAAGCGCTATAGCGAATCTTGCCTGGAACTGCAGAAGGACGTGGTTTATAGACGCGGCGTTTGCGCCATCCATTCTGGCACTTGAGTTAGGTCATGAGGGGTCACGCGGTCCTCGCCACGCGGCCTGCACCGCGAGGAATTCATTCTCTTCGCACCAGCCGTTCTAAAAGCCCGCGCCGCCCAGCCGACCGCCACAAAAAGGCGAGCAGCGAGCAGCCGCCCTGCCAGTTCACACGTCCTGCCACAGGCCGTCGCCCAGCGCGCGCTTCGGGCCCATGATTCAGCGCTCTTTGGCCCACACGCCCGCGCTACCGAACGCCCGCACCGCCCAGGGACATGTCTTAATACGGGCCACGGACGTAAGAAAAACAACAACAACAACAAAATACTGGTATTTAATGATACACGCATGTTGAGCGATGAAAATTATGGCATATACTCTGATGCACTGCCGACAAGACTGAAACTCTGATGAACCTGTGACTAAATGAAAAGCCGACTTGTGTCACACTAGTCGATCATAGAAGATCTTTGCGACTTCACATACTTGACCGCTGCTTTCATAATTTTGGCAATTTTTTATAAAATGATACGTTTTTTTACTTAATGTTTTCAACAAACCTAAAATCCAAGATTTTTTGGAAAGGACTCCAAGAAGTGCCGAAACGTCACAGAAATATATTATTAAAAAAATAATTAGTGTCTGTTTTAGTAAGGTCAGAATACTACTAGAATTAAAAAATCGTTTTTCTGCAGAATACGTGACACACATTTTATGAGAGTCTAAGTGTATTTTGGAGTTGTAAATGCATTAAGAGCATCAATTTAATATGAATTATAAGATTTCAAACATATTCTACCTGATTCTTTAAAAATATTGATGAGGTTTACTTTTTATGCACGATTCGGTGCTCTTTTTCTGATGCCAGCACTACCGTGCGTCTGTACTATCTGTTGTCTGACCAATAGTGATACACATTCACTGCCAGAGAAGAAAACAATTACGCTTTACGAATAATGTATTCCGCATGTCTTACGAGTAAGACCTCTTTGACAGGGTTCAACAAATGAATCGATTTCTTTTGAAACATTTGATTGAACATTTGCTAGGCATTTTCTGTCTTTATTCTGAAAGTCTTCCTAGTTGTTTCTTGTATGTCAAATAAAGGTATTTATTCGTAATTGATTAAAACATATGTTCCCTTAAAAAGGATAGTTTTCGAGAATAATTCCCTCTTTTATCCGTTTTTCAGACCTGTATGCGTATGCTTACGAGTCGAAAACTTTCAAGAGGCATGTCTGGGTTAGAATGTTCCATATATTGTCGCATTGTGTACAAGAGTAGAGAACCACTCTTTTTCATCTTTCTTGCTGTAACAAATTGAATTTCTATATTGTTTTACAGCCACTGATTAGTTGTATGTATACAGTCTACACCACTTGTCTTTGCTTGAAATCGATGCGCGTTCGAAATATATTTGTTTGAATGCAAACACGTTTATGGCAATGAAAGAAGGGCCGTTTCGGCTCAACAATTTCTTTTATTGTGAAGTGGGACTCATCGCGCTGGCAGAAGGCATCCAATCTGAAGCGTAATCATGTGCAGAGGCAGCTCTTGGTCCTCGCCCATCCATCTTCCAGCCCATCCACGGGAGCGCATCCTACTGACGCGTCCTGCCAACTGTCACTTGGCGCCTGCACTCCCTTGCGTGTTTGCTCGTCTGTCCGTCGTCTTGGGCCGGTGCTGAGGCTGCTGCCTACGCGGCATCTGCTTCACAGCCATCGCCGGCCGACCCTCCTCATCAAACGCGATGCACCAATGTTTTGAGTCGGTCAGACATTGTTCAACACTTTATAATTGTGAAAAGGTAGGCGAGTATTATTTCGAATTTAACGTTCATTGTATAAGGGAATTATAAATCTTCAGAAACAATTCCAAACAAAGTGAAAATAAACAACACAGATCTCACGTTTAATATAATAATTTGATGAAATTTTAAGGTTTATTGCGTTAATTATATTCCATTTTAATTAACCACAAAATATTCTATATATTTTCTTTGTTGTTAACGTGTTGAACTATGACATTCATTAACAGTAAATATGTTCTAATTAATTTCCTTTAAAAAGTACCGAGTTTTTCTAACCATTTTCATCAGTGCTAGGTCATAAATTACTCTTAATGCTCTCATTACCGCTATCATTTCCACGTCAAGTGCTTTCATGGGCGATATATGTATTTTAAATATTTACCAAATGTGACCAAAAGAAATTTCAATTGTCGTCATACAATATTGAGTCTATTCTCAACCCTTTGTCCAGCATTCTCTTCTTACTTCTCTCTTCTGCAAACACCACCTTAACCTTCATCATCCAGATTCATTTTCCCCTTTACTTTTACCTTCTTCACATCCTCTATTATCACTCTCGGATCAGTGCAAAACAATTCAACCCAGTGTCATTGTCGTTTTCTTCTTCCCCCTTCCGGCTTATGTATTATCCACTTCTGCCTCTGCCGTCTCCCCAGCCACTTCTACTTTTGTCACCACCATCGACTTCATTTAGCTCGTGATAACTACAATCGAGATATATCAATGGTCCTTATTTACTTCCTTGTCGTCATCACGTCATTGTATGGAAATCACCGTCGCAATCTTCGTCGTAGTTCTGGTCATAACCGTCGTCGTTAATGCCGTCATCGTAACCATGACGCCTCAACAATTGAAGCCCCCCTTCTAATCGACTACGAACACCTCCTCCTTACGGTCACATTTGTTACAACATTTCCCTGAATATCGTTACGTAGGTTTGTTTTCGGTTGCATGCATCGCCGCAGCCCCCATTTCTAACATCTAAATCTCTTCAACCGCTGCTGGTTCTTTACTCTCGAGGTCTGCGCAACACAGCGAGCCGCGCCCATTCGCCGCCAACGGTCGTCAACCTTCCCACCGTGCGCTTCCTCCGCCATTGCTGCCACCCTCTTGCTACCTCACAGCAAATACAGATCACACTGCCATCGAAACTGCCATTCTTGCCACCACCGCAACCACTTCCGCCGCTGCCACCACTACAGTCGCCACCACCACCATCAACGTTATCACCGTCCCCATCTCATCAACTTCAGATCACACTTTCATCGTAACTGCATGCCTCCCAGCACCATAAACAACACCGTCGCTGCCGCCATTCAATCGCCATCACCGTCAACGTCGTTGGCGCGGTCGTCACCATCGCCATCACAGCAACTACAGATCACACCGGCACCTAAACTGCCATTCCTACAACCACCACCACCACCACCGCCGCTGCCGCTGCCCCCACTACAGTCGCCACCACCATCAACGCCGTTGGTGCGGTCATCATCGTCGCCGTCACCGCCAAACGCAGACTTCTTGTGCGTTCCGTAATAAGTTAGCAATGCTTCAATAAATGGCTTCATAACATCGTTAGTTATGGCGCTGTTATACTTTGCGTCGTAAACGATCTAATAATAAAACCATGCGTAACTTATAATAACATTGATGAATAATTTATGAAGAAAGCTGTATATATTTCGAAGCGATACTGATAACATCCATTGCTGGCCGCTCATTATTCTGTACGTGGAGTTAATGAACTTACGCCTGGATATTAGAATGGCAGCAATTGCATTGGAAATGAGTTTGAAGAAATAATAGTATGATCTAGTGTAACGAACGCCGGCCAGCATGAAGTCATCAACCGTAATTAAAAACGAAGGAACTGGGAAAATTACTTAAGTGTGACGAACGAAAAAATAATTGGCAACGCTGAATATAATCAAGTCAATTAGTTAATTAGTTCAAGAAACGAAATTCAGAAGAAAAATACACGGAATATCTCGTGTAATAATTGTTGTCCATGGCTCATTAAATTAGGGGTGACGCAAGAGCAATTTCAGAAGAAATTGCCGGGAGGGCGACGGACGACGAAATGACGGACGGCGGTCGAGAACAGATGAGCGACGGACGGCGGACGCTCTTTGAAGCGGGGGGCGGCACTGTGCTGTCTGCCCTTTATCTGCCCGCTGGTGACGTTGCTATTCTCTCGGTTCATGTTATTGTGTTCACGGTTTTGGGGTTCAGTATTACCGGTATCGAAACTGATAAGTCCGTAATACCGTATCGAAACCAAAGCTACAGTATAGCAGTTATTATCCAGAAGGGTAAAATACCGATTTGTATTCCAATCAGGGTGACATCTTAAGTGCGCTGTTTTATCACCTTTTAGACCTTATAAAACAGTCGTAAGAACCTTCACAATTTTCAGACGTACAGATAATATGCCGTATGTTTACCAAATTCAGTTCTAAGTATTGAGAATATTCCGTTACACAAAATGTGTGTTAATTGTTCGCTCATTTATATTCCGGGTAGATATTAAGAGAAAAGAAAGTTGTTGATGGCGTCACATTGGAACAAACGCAAACGAGTCGAATGTAGGTATTGTTGAACAGTATTATAAAATAAATACTTAATTTAAGAGATGGTATACATGTTTTTATAATGAAAGTTTAATTAATTTAACACTTTTTTGTATTGAAATTTTAATCAATTGTCGCTCAAAGTCGTTTTGAGTTCATATAATTTCTATTGAGAAAAACATAATAAGAAGTAAATATTGTTATTATGAGGATGAAAAATGTGAATTTCTTTTCTTTTCTGCTAGGATATTCTTGGAACTCACGTGTGCAACCATAACAAAATGACGGAACTCGCAGAATGAACAGTAAATGTCGTCCATTTTACAGAACTAAACGGCTGCCTGACACTTCTCCCAAAACTGGGCTTCTCTAAACCGTAGAAAAGGTGCTGTTTATGGCTTGGCAATTTTGGTTTCAGAAGGATGTCTGAAGGCAGAGGCAGCGTCGATAACATTGTTGCACTGTGTCTGATAATGCACTATGGTAATCACGGAGGAGATGACGATGAATAATGATGACTAGTTAAGACATTGTAATAATCATGAAATTGACAATGGCGTCATGTACGATTACAATGTTCTCGTAGACCGATTCGTGGAATATTAACCAGACTGCTCACTGTTTACCTGTGGAATTTAGTGGGCAACACTGCCATGGTCATTTTTTTCTGAATATTCACCTGTTTCTCCCGCCTCTTATTTCACAGTTTCGCCACATTTGCTTCATCATTCAAATCATGTCAATTTATCGACACGCAACCATCAAACCATTCATCGCTCATTATTGAAGATCATGAAGCTTATCACAATGTCCACGCCGACGATAATGACGATGACCACGATGAAGTGGAATGACGACGACCTGGAGTTTGATGAGAGCAACAACGCAAGCAGGAATGGCCATCACAACACCAAGCGGTAATGATGCAGCGGCGGAATTTGAAAAGTGATGTGCAGCAGAGAGTGTGTTGTCGGTGTGGGTGGCGGTGGAGACGGCAACCGTTGTGCTGGAGGCGACAGCCAACCACCTGCGGTGACGGCGTCTCGGCAGCTGGCGCTCCTGGCGGCGATGGCGGCGGTGGCGGCTGTGGCGGAACACGCGATCCTCGTCCCATGCCTCCGCGCCCCGCGCCGCCCCGCGCCGCCCCGCCGGCGCAGACCGACCGGCGCCAGCCAGCACAGCTCCCCGCAGGAAGCGCCTGGCTGCCACTCCGAGTTCATTCTTGGCACGCGCAGCTGAATGACTTCACAGAGAACGAGGAATCATGTGGCGGAGTGGATCCATTGATCAAAAACCGATGAAGAACGGCAAGAGACGTGCGTGGAACTGCGGTTTTTGGAAAAGAAAACGTTTTGATCAATCTGACGTTACATTCTGTGTTTGGAAGAGCAAAACGTTTTCCGCATATTGGCATAGCTCCTAATCACAGCTCATCAAATCGTTGCTTTAAATATAGGGCAAATACTGTTTTCTGCCATCACTACCCCGTGTTTTCTCATCCAACGCAGAGTTATGTTCACATAAACATTACGACCAAAACGTTTTGATAACACGAGCTTTATCTTTTGAATGTCATACTTTCTCCGATTTTTTTAAATATTCAGTCATCCTTCAATGTAATTGCGATCACGTTAACTGTAATAAACAGTCTCGCCACAATATTATCAGCACCGTCCCCTCCATTTCCATCACAACATATTTGATTTAACTTTGATTTATTTCGCCAAAGAACAGTAAAAATCGTATGTGGCGTATGGGAGAGACGTACAATCTCCATCCGGTAACATTTGAAAACTGACATATTCGCTCCCTAGTTATAGAAAAAATAAGCATCAGTAAACGGACCACACATTTAGTATTTCTAACGACATCCACGCTATTACAAATTGCACCCCAACTGACACTCATGAGTCATCAGTCTCTTTCCCATCATCAAAAATGCTGCCGAAGATTGACTGATAAGTAATTTCGGGCGCGTCACCTGCTAGTAGCGAGAGGGCAGGGGCACTTAGTGTCGTAAGTGTAATATATATATTTTTGTCCGTGACCCGTTGTTAGGGTACTGCTCCGGCATTCTCCTGGAATTGATCGGAGAAACCACGGAAAACAATCGATCATATCAGCGGCCGCTAGAATTCTCCTCCAGACAGCTACTGAATCCGACATAGCTGCCCGGCTAGTGTCGAAATTTCCGACATCGTGGGGATTCGAACCTAAATCATTCCGGTCAGAGGTACTGCACTGACTTCGTTTCGCCATCTTTGCCGAGGCGAATGCTGCCATTCGTATCTCCAATTCACCCCTGCGCCACTGCCTTTAAAGCGCCGTGGGCAGCGCCCAGCAGCCAGTTGGCCACCGCCGTCTACCCCGCTCGCGGGCGCCGCGACGTGTCCGCGGCGCGCGGGCGGCGTCGCCGTGAACGCGCGCGGGTAATTTCTGCGGCGCGACATGGCGCTTAGATGCGCGTCGCCGCCCTTTGGCGCCTCAATTTCACGCCTTCCCTTCGCCGCCCTTCAGTCTTCAGCTGACGGCCAAATTTCCTGCCCTTTGACGGCTGCCGCCCGCCAGCCCCCCGGCCTCGCCTCACGAGCATATTCCTTTGCTTTGTGGCGCCTCGCGGCTTCGAGCTCTGCCCCTCTCGACAGTCCATCCCACCGCACTCTCCACCCGGCTTCCTAAACCGGCCTCGCCGTCCTACCTCTCAAAATGCCCGTTCCGCTGTACTAGTCTGCGCCAAGTGCACGACTTCTCGTCGTCCATTTCTCTCGGTACTTCTTCTAGCCCTCTCCCCGCTCCCACACAATCCTAGCTCCATCTCTTCCTGCATTGTTTCTTCACTCCGTGTCTTCTCACTCTGTCTCTCCCCATTCCGTTGTATCCTCTCCGACTCTTCCTTCTCTGTCTATTCCCGTCCTGACTCTCCTCTCTGCGGATCTCCCCTCACCGTCCCATCCCGCTCTGTCTCGCCCTTCTCCATCTCTTCCTTTTAATTCAACTCTGTCTCTCTCCGCTCCGCCACTCTCCTCGTATCTTCTTTTTGTTTTTCCTTTTCTCATATCAACCCATCCTTTCTCCCACGGCCCCATTCCACCTCATCCAATCCCTATCCTCACAATTGAAGAGGTGGATTCCAAAACACAGTAGCAGGCAAAAAATGTAGAAGAAGAGTATAGTATCGGGAGAAGTTTTCAGGAGAAGAGTATTGTATATCTTTGAATAAATGACTAATCCACCCAATAATTTTGCGACTACGTTGTTTTTGGAAAGAATTTTTAAAGTTATTGGATACGTTTGTGTTCAGAGTATATTTTGGATACTCTGACCCGTCCACTGTGTATTTGACCCAATGCTTTATATATTATATTATATATATATATATATATTATTAATATATATATATATTATATATATAATATATATATAACGGTGGCTTCTCTAACTACCACTTCTGTTGCGCCTTATCTTCACGTTACTTCCCGCCGTTTTCCCTTCGCGCTTTCTGTATCGTCTGCCCCAGCGCTCCAAACCTCTGCGATATATTCCCTTCTATCTCAATCCCCGGCGCGCTACATCTACACTTGCCCCTTCCCACTTCATTCCTCCCCATCCTTTCCCCTCCCCTCCTCCACGCCACTCCCGCTCCGCCGCGCCTATGCCTCGCGCACGCTCGCCCCGAAACCTCCCTACCGCCCCACCCCGCCCAAGCCATGCCCCATCCGTGCCGCCCCCCCCGCTTTTCTCGCCCGCGCCGTTCACTGTCGACAGTCCGTGCTATATTATTTTTGTATTACTTCTTTTTCCTTGCTTCACTTCCTTAATGCCTTTTAGCGCGTAAATTCAATTCGCGCCCTGCACGTGACGGCGCTGCCACTTATACGTCGTCGCGCGGGCGGGTGCGGTGGCGGCAATTCGGGGGCGGGGCCTCAAAACGGGGCCCTGCGGGAAGAGCGTTCGCGAAAGTATCTGAAATCCCTGTATGGGTCAGATAGCACATTGGAGACGCAGAAGCAAAAGAGAAAATGTAGAATATTTTGAGCGCTTGTCATTCGTATTGCGGTGCCGTAGTGCGGGTCTAGCTTCGCTTATATCTATGAAAAAAAAATTAATTAAAGTTGTCATTAATCGCTTTTATTCTTTATCGTCATTAACGGATAAAAAATTACTCTGATATTTGACTTTTCATAAATACTTTATACGTTCCTATTATTGTCAAGGAAACGGTTTTATTTAAAAAAAAAAGGGTTTAACAATTTTTCCTAAAGAGTCAGTTTAAGGATATCTTTGAAAAATAATTTAATGGTTTAGTCTTAAAGTTTTAAATAAATTAATGTAATTTGTACGCTAGTTATAAATATCGCTGTTCGTATACATGTTAATTTTTATGTCGAAAATGTAGACGATAATAAAATTTGAAAAAATATAGGGGCAATTAAACAATTAAGTAACAGAAGAGTATAATCATTGTATAGTCTTTTCTGCTTGTTATCGTTTTCTGCATGTCATAATTAACCAATTCGAGCATTTGAAAAATGAAAATGCCTGTAAGATTTATCTTTCTACTGATTATTCCAACATTTTTGTTGCAATGCAGATAGTTGCAGTTTGTACCCCACTGTTAGATTTCACACAAAAATCATATACTATCGAGGTTACGCGCTGGGTGGTGCAAGGGCCTTCAAGCACTCTCTGAGAATGTTCAGCGTAGGGTTGCGGGTTCGAATCTCCTTATAGCACAAGTGTTTTCACCACGAGATTGACGGAACGGGGTTGGCTTGTCATGTTGCTCCCTATCCATCTGTTCAACATCCCAATCATGATTCATCTCTCATCATAATCCCATCTTCATGGTCATCTAATCGTCCTTCAAGGTGTGATATGGCAAACCACCACTACAATAATCTGTTACGGAAAAGAGAAAAAAATTCAGGCTGAAGCCACCTCATTCGCCAATGTTCATGTCTATGGCATTCGCCCATCTCTGGTAATATTGTACCTAAAAGCAGAGGCTCCACCCCATAATTCTCCACCACACCGCGTCACCCCATACCCCGCGCGCTCCGTCTTCTGGCAAGTGGCTGCCCACGTCGCCCACGTCAGGAGGGAGCCCCGGGCCAGGCGAGACACGGCGGAAGGCCAAGTGGACGCCACCGGACGGATGCAATCCCGGGCGCGTAACGCAATTGCCCAGCTCCCCCCTCCGCGGCGCCCCGCACCACGCAGTGTAACATATTAGCGCTAATTATAATAACCGAAGTTAATTAATCCATGTGTCGTGTGCACAACATTGAAAGCGGAATATAACTCAAGAATACTTGTGAGTAACTGGGTGATTAGTTGTTTTACTTTTCCAGTGCGAAATTTAAAGGAACATTCTCGTAATAAAGAACTTTCAGTATTGAGAGGAAAATGATGGCCCTTGGGAATGTATGTAACGCCCGTTGGTCTAAGGGGTACTTACCAGTGGCTGATCCAAGGGTGGCCATAGAGGCTACGCCATCCCACCCAAAATTTTTACCTGTTACATTTTTACCGTAAAATAATGACCATATATTGATTTCATCACGTACAAAGTAGTATTTTCGTGATGTTTACAATCATAGATTTTCATAATACTTTTCTCATTTCGAACAATAAAAAATATTTTCGAAAGTATTTTGGGGGGATCTGAACTAAAATTGCCTCCTTCTGAAATATTTTTGGGATATTCCTCTAGTATATACATTATGATAATCCAGAAGCTTTGGGTAAGTATGATTTCCATTGGTGTTAAAAATAGTATCATTCGGAAGCTATTTGCTTCAATATTTGGGCTACAAACTTTGTGAACGGCGATGTTATGAAAACGGGCATTCATTTTGTTGAACTAGGAATAATTTAATGATCATCCTAAATTTGAATATTTATTATCTTTTATTTTTATTTTTCATAATTTCAACTAGTATTCACAATTTTCATAATGATTATTGAATTATTGAATTTCATAGTGATTATTGAAATAAAATAATTGTTCAACCTTTCTCAATCACGGTCATTCACATCATAATGTAGCGTTACTAAGAATCTAGCAATTTGTGTTTCTGGCCCAATAGAATGTCTATGAGGCGATAGTGAATGTTACCAATGTTTCCTCAATTATTTCTAATTATCAAATTTCCTTTCCCAGTCGGTCCTGTCCTTATAGATTCTTTTTTTCTTTTACTGAAAAATAAAAAATCCTTAAAACTTTGTAGGTTGTTTCCTTATTATAATACACTCATTCAATCTTTAGAATTCTAATTTGAAAACATTAGTTTTATCGAAAGTGTTTGAAAAAAACACTAAAGCAAATTATTTAGGTTAGCTATTTTCTTTGTAGGTATTAACTAGAACAATAGTATTAACTTTTCTTGCATTTCCGACTTATGTGTTAAAATGCGGTAATCAACTTATCCAACAACAACATCTAGAACCTTTTCTAACAATATGTTTACTTGTTAGCCTAAAAATATTTAAAATGTTAATGGTTGTTTATAAATATCTAAACTAACACTGGTTTCATGTAAATAAGAAATTTCCCTATTTTATGGTTGGAAACGCGTGATAGTTCGTGTCTATCGGAGAGATGAATACGAATAATTTTGGACACCAAGTTCATTTAATTTGGAGAATGCAACGTATTTTTTTCGTGGGCAGAGGAGAGCTCATGTGTGTTTATAAATTCTGGTTTCTAAATGCTCAAAACGAGTTAGACATAATTATTTTTGCTAACTGTTCACAATAGCGGTCCTGATGTCTTACTACTCGCGCGACCACTTTACAATCTAGCCTCGGTCACTTCCCTGTTGCGTGTGTAATTTCTCTAACATGATTCAGGCTTGTTCATTGTAATAAATACTGGTCTAGCTTCCTTTATTCCATTCTCATTTACATTGTCCCAAGGAATTAGATCTTAAACTGATTGCAGTTTGTTTTGTTTGTTGAAAATACATTATCTAGATTTCATTTTTGTGAGGTCAATTTTCTAAAAAAAAAAAGGAAAATATTTTATATTTTTTCATTACATTTTTTCTCTCTTCACAATTCATTGAATATGAGGTTAGTTTAACAAAGCCATTAATTGATAAGAATATCACATAATGAAGAGGGCATTGAACTTTCTGGCTTCAGAAATATATATATATATATATATATATATATATATATATATATATATATATATATTTATACATGGAAGATCTATGCAATTCACTACAATAGAACAATTGTTATACGACGTTTCTCTACAAGCCATACAAAAACAAGTCAGCTACTTGTATTCGCTGTGCTGTTTCAAACAGCCTTCATCAACTAGGCACGTATACTTTATTTACCTTCTGAATGCCACCTCCAGCAGAGTTGTTATATAACATGACGCAGCATGTTACTCATTATTCCGAACAGGAAAAACTTTCCATCGACGAAATGAATCGGAAGCACATTTTCGGAGACTGAAATGCAAAGCAAGGGGTAGGCATGTGCTACCAGTGCATTTCAGAAGTGAGATATAGTTCCTCTGGGCACACAGCTGTGAACGCGACTCGACGAAGCCTACGAAACACGCAGACCTGCCTTTTTCTCGGCGCTCAGCGCTTCTTCGAGGAGTCCTTCATTTCCAAGCTGTCATTTCCCGCAAGGTGCAGGCATCGCCACTCACGTGTCTTCTCACCTGCCGCCGCGAGAGTTCTCTGCCCGAGGATGCGGCTAACGAGGGAAATCAGGAGGGGGAAGGCGAAATGATGGGCAGCTCTCGGGAATCGGAGATGCAGGCGAGGGGTTAAATTGTTCATAACGACAACTAGAATTTAAAGGCTTGAAATACGGGGGTAACACTATGCACTTTATCGTCTCGATTTCGATAGAAAATATTTTAAATAAAAACATAAAAAATATAAATTATTTTATCTCAAAAGCTGCTAAATTTTGATGAGACAAAATAGATTATAAAATATTTTATTGAATTATTTCATTATATGACAATTCTAATTCACAGAATATTATGAACTTACCGGAACCCCTTTATTGTGTTACCCATTCACTAACCAAAATACTCTTAATTTATGAAATGGAATCATACACTCTCCATTTCATAAATTTAATATTTAACCTAAACCTCATTGCAATACACGATTCTATAGGGTTCTCATTAGTATTTTACCAATGTGTAAAGGTAATTACGTAATCGCCTCGTGAATATGGATGATTCGCCGTTTGATAGTTAAAATAACGCATTCCTGATATTGTATGTGTAAAATTCCCATCTTTAGTTTCCCCCAAAACAAGCGTTTGTTATTGGAAGAAAATCATCCAATGATAGAAACAATACAATAAAATGGTTATTATTGAGCTGCACTTAGTTCCGATACCGCGGAGCAAAAATTAGAAGTAACGCGACAAATTTGGAAGAACTCAAATCACCTCTGGTTCTTCTCATTAGGCTGCTTAGCTAATGATGATATAGGTCACTTTCGTGCGTGAAGAAAGACTCGACGATACCGGGTGCGTTCATTAGCCAGAGAAACAAAAACACGACGTCTTACTTCCAGAGCGAGTGAATCAACGGGCGTCTTCATCGCCCTGGCGCGTCTTCGCCTGTCTTCGCTGCCTGCCGGAGTGAGTCCCGTTGAAGCGCGCGCGAACGGAAGAGTTTTTCGGAACCCCTTGTCTTCTCTTTGACCTTCTTCTTTCAGAGGCGCCGGCGCCTCGGGCCGCTCATCCCAACCCCTCACCTCCCCCCCCCTAACCCCACACGCCCGCGGGCGACGGGCAGCGGCACCTGCCGCCCGGCGCCGCCGCATCGCCCGCGCGGGGCACGCGTGCGTTTGCCGCACGCGCGTTTGACACGCGTGTTTCCGCTAATTACGGTTCACCTCTCCCGCGCGCTGGGTATCACTCCGCGAGCGCGATGCGCGCCGATAGCCGCTGCGCCTCCTAATTAATCCGCCGAAGAACGTAGGCCCGCGCGTCTTACTTGCGCGCTCGCTGATGAGCTTCATGCATAATGCCACCCCTCCCCTCCTTCCTCCTCTCGGTGTTGCCACGTCACGGGTTGGGCCCGTGGATTTAGGAGGCTTCTTCAGTTCTGACGGGTGAATGTTGAGGGGGCGAGGATTTTTCTGGGGTTGCTGTCAGATTACTTTTTCATCAATTATTTCGAAGCATTATTTTATCGTTACTTGTGTTTGTTCGGTCTCATATTGAGACAGAAGAGAATTTAAGATATTGCAACCATACTATTTGCTTTATTTAGTAGAAATCAATTTTTATATTTAATGTTTAATAAAAGGTGGATTCTATGAGTGTAATGACTCTAAAATGTAATCGCTTTTTATTTTTAATAAAATATGTTTGTAGTTTCAAAACAGTTCCGTGATAGAAAAAAGTCATATTGACGATACAAAAATTATTGATAATTTGTTTCTAAAATATTTTAACAATTTTAAATTTGATTAAAAAACTTAATCACTTAAAACTCTGAAGCTCAATTCATTCGTAGTCATGTCCCACAGAGATGTCGACCATATCACTGATTCGCCTTTTCTGCACTTTTTTCTTGAATCTGTCCTTTATTTGTCTTCAGTGATGCAACGTTCTCTCAAGTTTAGTCTTTAGTACACACATAATATAATGATTTTTAAAAAAATAATATTTTGCATTAAACGTTTGTATCAGTAATTTCAGTTCGTAGGGTAATAGCGGTTTGTGGGGAAAGGGGACGCTTTCAGCAATCAAGAGGTACTTTTGTTGTAACACTTGGCAATACTGCATTCTCCCTCCCCATTTGCCCACACCTTTCCTCTCCTCCCCGAGCACCCTCGGGGCATCGCAACGTAATTCACTCTCCCACGCGGCCCCGGAAATGAAGAAAACAAATGAGAAGCTGATGCCGCCGCCGGGTCCGTCGCGGAGTTATTTAACCACTCGCTTTCTCAAAAATTTGTTGATTTCCAGATCGATTTTCTGATAGCGAGCAATTTGATCTCGGCCTTCTTGTCTGTCTTTTCTTTCCGAAACCTGTAAATAATTAGCCGTGCTGAGATGACTATCGAAGGGGTTGGGAATTGCCGGTCCGCTTGCGCAACGCCAAATGAGGAAACATGTGATTGTTAGAGCCTAACCAATGTGGGAGAAAAACTTTGACGAGGAAAACCTGGGCATAAAAGAAATTAATAATCAGCTGAACGAAATCGTCTGAAGATACGCGTTCGCTTGTGAGCTTGTCTCTCTGGCAACGAAACATCTGCCTGTCTTCATCTCTCTCGCCTTCCTTTGTCCTGGCTTTCCATTTCCTGGTGAATTGTTTAGCCCGTGTGACTGGCACTTGGGAAGTGAATAACATTATGATTGTTATCTCGTTGGGTATTGTTGGCCTGAAGAAAATTCGTTTGAATGGTTTATTCTGATCTCTGACTGTGATCATCGATATTATGCATTAGTCCTTGTCTATATTTCGGTAAAAATAGTTATGACGGTGACAAGCGCTTTGTTACATGTTGGATCAGTTTATGAAACGCTACGCTGCTCAATATAACTTTAATCTATCGTATGAGCAGTCATTTTTCTTGACTAACCGTATGTTCTATTTGCGTAACTTCCCTCATACACGCACAGCGATTCCTCATGCGCACAGCCATTAAATGAAGATTATGATCACTTTTGTCCGAGCCGGCAATTGTTGGCTATAATATTTGACTCATAAATTTTCCAGAAAAATTTCAAGAGCAACACGCGAAGGATATCAACCGAGAACGAGTTTGTACGGAAATTCTTAGTAGTTATGGCCGCATCAGTAAAATGCTTTTTTGCGGGTCACTTTTTTAAAATCAGTATTCGCATGAATTTAGTGAAATATACTCGTTATGCAAACTTCTTAGCATCTTTATGTCCTCTCAGAGGAAAAAATGTGCAATAGCCGTTCTTGAAGTTGGTGCTCTTCTCGCTTTTAAAGTAAATTAGTTTTCATCTTTCTCTGTAGTTGAAGCGCCACATGTTATCTTAATGTTATGCAGTCACCAGATTTGGGAATCAACAATATTATTTTCTGGTATATTTTTAAGTTCCTTTCCTAATCTAATAGAGTTTGTAACTGAATTATTTTTAAATATTTCGAAATAAAAATACGTCTTTGTTACCTTACAAATTTATTTGATATTTCACATGTCTGCCGAAAAATAATATCTACTACAACGCTTGAAATTATGATCTGTTTTAAGTCATCATCATTAATTGTATTAGAAACGTGGTCGCAGTACAAAAGTATATTTTTATGCAGTATCCACTTCTTTTTAAAAGCTACTTAAGATAGTGATGCCCATAAAAAAACTTTTTTCCTTCGACTTGTAATATTCTCCCCACTATCATATAGTAAAACTCATCGACTTTTTACTTGCGCTACTGGGCAGTCCACGTTCATTTACAAGGACACTGCACTTTGAAGGAAATTAATTTAAGGACAACTGGATGATATGATGTCAGGTTTTCAGATATTAATTTATAGACATTTATTTTTTAAATATTATAATTTATTTTGAAAATTTATGGTTGAGTTGTAGATCAAAAAAAAAATTGTCTGTTGATTCAACACTTTGTCAAAAACACGTATTTCAGGTGCAAACTAACTTTTACCTTTTTTTATGTTCCATTATTCGATTTGTTGGAATTGTAATAAAATTTCCGACACTACGTACAATTATACTCTAGGACTAAGTTTTCTAATGTTTTACACTTGTTACTAATGTTGCTGTTTACTAATATTTTTCACTGTACAAACAATGTACTACTTAATTTAAACTTTTGTAGAATACCATAAAGAGTATAATTTTTTCTGATTTTAACGCTGTGTTAACATTGACGGATTTCGTCTTTCCTCAGTAATTCACTAATTCACATCTTCTAACTTTTCCTTATATCATTAAAATTCTCTTATTTTACATTTATTAATATGACGAAACGTTCGAAAGATTCGCTGTTTAACAGTCTCGAGAACCTCTTAAACTTTTATATGAAATTATTATTTCATCCCACATCTACTGATAATTTGTACATATTCGTATGTGAAAAACAATTCATTAAGAATCATCCGAGAAGAGCGGTTAAACGAGGTCTTCGTTCATCTCCCCCTTCCTTCCCAGCCTCCACTTCCGCCACCTCCGCCAACTCCGCCACCTCCGCCGCCTCCGCGCCGCCTCCGCGCCGCCTCCGCGCCGCCTCCGCGCCGCCTCCGCGCCGCCACCGCCCGCTCCGCGCACCCCACCAGCGCCCTCCGCCGCTCCGCCCCACCTCCACCTAACACCCCCTCCGCCTCGCGCCTCCACCTGCCGCCACGCCTCCGCCTCCGCTCCGCCTCCCGCCTCACCGTCCACCTTCACCCACCTCCACCTCCACCTCCACCGCGCCGCATAAGCGCCGGTCGCGAGCGTCTTGTCTTCGGCGGCCGCGGTGACAACGTCGGGTGGCGCGGCGGCCCATTTCGACCCTGGTTAATTGCTCGCTGTGGTCCGTCTCACAACACGCGGCTCTCTGCCATAACACGTTGAATCGCGGGCCTGCGGGCTCACCCCCCTCCCCTCCCCCCCCTCCCCCTCCCCTTTCCCCTTTCGCGCTCTCTCTTCTCGCCGCAGGTAATTGCTGTCGTTATGATATTCCAAACACAGGCCGGGTCGCCTGCCGCCGGAACTTCTGCATTCGGCGCGAAGGAGCTTTCGTGTTGCTTTTGAGATTCGGCCTCCTTAGAACAGAGGCGAACATGGCCGGTTGGAAAGAGGGCAGACAGATTGCGGCCAAACGTTTGAGAAGAGAAGGCAGTTCTCTTCGGCAGTGCCGACTTCGGAGGGCCACGGAGTGATAGCCGACAGAATTCTTGCGGTTGAACTTGTGGACAGTTACCACTAGCTGACACTGAGGAAAAGAAATACAAATATCTAAGGAATGTTGGTATTTGCCTAATTGTGGCGAACAGGTTTTAGATTAAAGAGAAAGGGAGAAGCTGATAGATCAAAATGACTTGTGCAATCGATGCTTTCTCGTTGACACTCTGCGTGCCATGGTAACGGGGCTTTGAGTACCATAAACGTTCAACCCTAAGCTCCAAAGCACTGTTTAGTAAAAAAAAATACCAGCGAGACAAAGTTCTTAATTTAATGAGATCTCTTAATACACATAAACAGAATCTCTTACACAATATTTTGTCGTATAAAGAAGAATACGTATCCGAAAAGATTTTTTTTAAAATCTTCGTATGTTTGGTAGTAGGACGTAATCGGTATGAAAATATCTGGTTCTTAGTTTTTGTATTTTAAGTCTGATGAAACTGGAGAATAATATATCACAACGACGCCAAAGTAACGACTACTCTACATCACAAGGATTTTCTCTTATATAAATATAATAGTATATTATGAAACCATGATATGGTAACGAGTGTGAAGTGCTATTACTATACGAGCGATTACCATAAACTTCATACGAGTGTATTACTAATTACATCAAGTTTCATACAGTACTTTTGACACGACTAAAACAGCTACTATAAGTAAAACATCTACATCGAACGATTGCAAGTTTGGCAAGCAGTGTCCAACCAACGCTTTCTAGCGGATAGGCACCTCCCACGTGGCATTGGTTGTGCATAAGCACAGTGCCACTTCGACCAGGAACAGCACGAGCCCAGTTAGAATTCTATTTATTAAATATAAGTCATGGAAGTTCAGTATAATGTTCTTATTTCTTATCAGCTTAATAACTACTGATAGTGCTCTCGGAAGGAGATTCACTCTTCTGATTGTCTTCTCAGTTTTAGACACAGAAAGGGCATATGCGGTTTACCGTCACCCTCGCACAGTAACAAACATAATTTAGCGAAAGATTGAATAGAACGATAATTCTCAACTGTAAACTGATCTATGATTGCTCCAACACTTGTACTATAATGACGCTGTACCGTGACTATCATTAAGCAACCAGCTGCAATCATCCAATACGACAATTATACAATAGGAGAAGAAAAATAAGTAAAAATGTTATCTGATATGCGTTATAGTCCAACATATCAAAGCGATCTCATATCCTCTTCGATCTCATTACGAGTTCAGTTTCGAATGAACTCAAAAGAAATGCTTCAAAATTTAACATTTACTGTCCATTTTTTGCCACCTTCACTTTCGGTTGTGACGCCATTTCGGTCTGCCTATTACAAGAGTCTAACATCTTTCTTTTTTGCAGCCAGGCGTGTAAATACTTCACTCCGTTTCGCGATGTATCTTGCCCGCCTGAGGCCGGAGCAGGTTCCTTTGATCGGCACGAAAGCACAAGTGAGTGCAGCGGTTCCCCGGCGCCGCTTCGACCGCCAACAAATCTCTCCTTTTAGCGCCTTTCTGACCTCCGCGATAGCAGGGGGATCGATCCCAGGCCTCGCTCGACCACGGAGGCGTAGTTCGGCTCTCGAGTTGCGCCCAGAAATATAAGAAAAGACAGATTCTCTTTGACACTTGTCGTTGCAACGTCTTGTAACAGAGTGTCCGTCTTCTAACCGGTATGAGTGTTCGGAAGTATGAGAAGAACGAAAAGGGATAATCTAGTTTGACGGAAGGAGCACATTTCTAGTTGAAGGTTACTATAAATATGTTTCTTCTCGCTACTTGTTCATTTTTGTTTACTAATGACGTGACCTTTGGTGGATTTGGAGTTGCATCTAATCATTCTGCCCAATATTCGTCTTTTCTTTTTATTTCATTACAGTAGTTAATTCAACAATCCTTCTTTGCCTATACCGTAGGGAAGGGGAGGTCTAGAGGACCAATGTTCATCCTCTTAAAAATGTATCGGGCCCAGCGTGTGTTCATTGATCTGTGTTGACGGGACATTAAAGAAAGTAGATGTTTTAAAAGCTTTTAAAGCAAAGAAACGAAAGAAAAAATACCGTGATTTAATAACTCTTAATATTTCAGTGGAATGAGAATACGTCAAACTTTTCTAACCGCGTTTCCGGAAACGTTACGCAAAACAAACAGTCTCCATCAGGTTAATTCTGAGTGTCCTTATTTCAAAAGTTCATTTATAGATCTCTTAAAAGATAAGTCTGAATATACCACAATTTTCATCCTCATTTTCTCAAATCACGTAATAACCTTGGGTCGTCAATGTATCATCTGTACGCCATTAATACGCATAACTCTTCTTTCTCGCCACTGAGCATGCCTATTGCCAGCAGCAACGGTACCGTTGTCTCCGGCGCCTGTTGTGTCGCTTCGATATAAAACCGGTCTCCTGTCCCTAATGCATTTCGGTCAAGCTCATTGTTAGTCACTCTATATGGATATAGGGTCGGAAGATCTTCCGCGGAAGCGATGAGAATGGATTTTGTCATATGCCTTCCAGAAATAGCTATCCTTCAGTTTCCATTCACAGCTTATCCTTTCCCTCTGTGTGTGCTCCGTGCTTCCTCGCTCCCGTGCCTTCCCCCTCCCACCCCCTGGCGCGTCCTTCTCTTGTCCGCCGCGGACGCGACGGCCACTAGATTTATCTATATATAACACGTAGAGGTTCATCCAATGCCTACCCGATTCACATTTCCATAATGGCGAGCTCGCCAATTTATCAGGACTCCCTGGTTCCCTTGCCGCCGAGGGAAGTCAATCCAATACGAGATTAGGGGGACTCAGCCTTGCGAGCCGTCGCCTCCGCCCTCGCTCCCGCCCCCCGCCCCCGCCCCGCCCCCAGCGCCCGACGCTTCCGCTCCGCCTTCGCCGTCATATCGCCGCACCACACAACACCGCCATCGCCCGAATTTCCGCTGCTCCTGCGTCGCACACGCGGCCTTCCATCCCCGCTGCCGCACGCAACAGTCGCCATCGCCCCTGAAGATGAGCAACTGCCCCCTGACGCTCCGCTTCCACAAAGCCACTTTGCTTTTGCGCTCGCTCGCGCCCCGGTGGCCCCGCCCCCACCCCGGTCTCTACCTCCGTCTCCGCCGCCTCGCAACCCCCTTCGCCTCCGCCTCCACCGCGGGTTGGCCCGGCCTCCGGCACCCGACCGCTCCTCCGTAATGGCTTACGACACGAACAGTGTTTAAAATGGTTATTCCTCCTGACGACACAGGCCATTCTGTGACGTGATGGTGGAGTTCATTTTAGAAGCATCACCGCCGCTCGTAGATACTAATGGCATTGCGTCAGGGGTAAGGTGTGGAGCAGCGAGGCACCCCCGCTCGCCTGCCTCCAAGCCCGGCTTCGCTCCCCGCCCCCGCTCCGCCCACGCCCCTGCCCACGCCCTCGTCCCCGCCGCTGCCGACCCGCTGTGCGTCATATCAGGTGATACAGATAAGATTCCCTTTAGGGGGAGGTGAAGCGGTTTTCCGAAGGGAGAAAGGGAGCGGGGGATGGGAGGCGGAGTTAGGGACAGAAGTGAAAATGAACCCTTTACTCTCGAAAATACGACCGCTCCTTCACGGCTATTCCTGTTTCAGTTTTTATTTCTTGGTTTAAATGCGACTACATTTTTTAAACCCTAGCTCTAATGATGCGGCGATGCATATGTATGAGTTGTGACGCGAAGATCAAGATTAACTAGCGAATTAAACATGTCAACTGAGACATGTTTGTTTGTGATTTTTTTCTAGTTTATACAGAGTTGGACATCCAACATGATTCAAAAAGCAAAGTTTGGGATGATAATAATTTATTTATGATGACATGACATTTCTTTCTGTAACAGAATCAGAAATCAATAATATCTTATCTAGATTATTCTTTTCATTCAGAGTCGTTTTTAGTTTCTCTTAAGCGCAGTACAGAGAATGATATTTAAAACTGCGAAATGTCGATGTCGAGAGTTTCACGGAAATACATATTTTGTGTATTCTTGATGTCGAAAAGGCGTCTTGTCTATCTGTGCGACTGTCTGTCTGTCCAGCTGCCCTCTGAGCGTCTTAACCGTACTCAGGATTTTTATAAACATTAATATTATCGTATCAATCTGCATGATTTCGCGTCACGAATTTGAAACGGTTCATGAGATTAAAAATTTATTTTAACTTTAAGTGAAGCCCATATGACAGTTTCCATAATTTCGTAAGGAATCTCCAAGTTTTTCTCAAATAGTGCGCTTATAAAAATGGCAGCGGTCCGATTTTCAGAAAAACGTCTAAAATGCCAGAAGTTGTCTCGACCCCCTTCAATAATTACATTATTGAAGATGTATCTGCTTTTGATAATTAATTCGTTTGTAAAACAAGACAAGAAATTTTTAGCAAATAATTTTAAAAGTTCACTAATAGCATTCAAAAAAAAATATGCGAAGTCGGTTTAATCGATATTAAATTGAACGATTTTTATACTTTCGCAAAAAAAGATATTGTAAACTGATCAACATATGTGAACAAAAACAACATTTTAGAACTTGATACCAAATGTTCTCTGAGGCTGTAAAACACCCCAATTTTTCAAAATAATGACGAAGCTGATAGAAATTGTGCAAGTCCTAAAATAGAAGCGTAATTAACATTAATATATCTTGAAACAATATTATATATTTTTTCTCAGAAAAAGAAATACTTTTTGTGAGAAAACGTCATAAAGCAGCTACGCTTTTTGGAAGGTAAATAATAATTTTTCATCTTACTTCAATTGGCTTTTGTTTTTGTTGAAAAATATTTTTTTGTCAGATAATACGAAAGAATAAGTTCCAAAGAAGACGGGGAAACTCTGTGAAGGACAATTTAGCGTTCACATTCACAGAATTTAAAGCGCCTAAAGACGAGCATGAGTTGTGTATTTACGTTGAAGTTTAATTTTGTATTCATAATGAGTTGAATCCTTTATTTACGTCATCTAAGAGAAACGCAATAACAGTTTGCACATTCATTTCTTGCTATAGTGTATAATAGTTCATTAACTTGATGCATTTAACGGAATCTTTCCCCTGGAGAATTGCTCGTTTCGCAAAACACAGTCCAAGAAATGTTACAGTCCGCCACGAATTTTCTGAACCAGTAGTCGTGTGTTTCTGACTTCATTCTAGTTTTTTATAGTACTCTTGTATTTATCTTATTGTATGCGCTACTGTATTTTATATCTTACATTTCACAAGAAGAGCTTAATCGATTTGTGGGCTCATCTTCGTACACAGGTTTTTAAAAATATAGTTGAAACCACTAACGATTCACTACATTGATTAAGAATAAATATTTAAAAATAAATAATATTTCATATTCATTATAACAGAATCATGCAGAATCAGATCTATGCAGTGGGGTTCTGGAAGAGCTATTAAACATTTAAAAACTATTAAGATTGTAGGTGTTTTTACAAAATATAAATAATTTTTATATATTTTGTAAATAAAATAAGTGAATGAAGTATAAACTCACAGGAACACTCTTTTCTTATTAAGATAGCTACAAAGCAGAGGTCTTGGAGATACTACGCTGCATCCAAACTTCAATAAACTCGCAACACCGGGGAACCATCAGCCGCCTTCCATCACACACCCTCACCCTTTACCGCACCTTACCTCCGTAGCCAAAGAGCAGGCCCTCAACGCACGTGTGTAGAATATCTTTCTCCATCTCTCTTAGACGAGTTGGGCTGAAAGGGTTAACGAAAAGCGTTGAAAGGAATTGATCGCCGACTTCGGCGGTGACACTTCTTTTCCCGGCCACAAAGAAGTGTTACACAAAGACCGCAGAGCCGGGACGGCATCGCCGCCTCAAAGCGGAGATCCGCCGCAATGTCAAACACGTTGAGCACTACAAGTGAAGAATGTATGACATTCGCTATTGATGTTTAAAAACGCGAGAGGCGAAGGGAAGGGACGAGCTGAGCGGAGTCTGGCGGGAGCGGAGGGGGGTGGGGAGAATAATTTCTTCCAGTCCTCGCTTTTTGTGTTATTATTTTCTCTTTCTGTTCGGTGTCGACAAAAGATTTCGCTCTTTCTTCGCCGCGGACTGTGACTGAGAAGAGACTACATTGACGGTGACGCTTGTGATGGCGCGGCGTTGCGAAGGCTGCAGCAACCGACGCGGCCGTGGAAGATGGCTAGGAGGAAGAGGATGGAAGTAGCTGGTAGACAAAGAGACGCGATGATCGATTTTGCCGCAGGCGGTGCAGGTTTCCTGTGAGGGATTGGATAGTGTGATGAAGCGGCAATGCATCCGGTTTATGGCGAATAAAAGAATGCAGTCAGGATTATATTGGCCAGCGTTAGTGATATTTTGAGCAGAAATAGTTGTCAGGACGGGGTGTGAACACATCTCAGATGATATCACTGCACGTAGCAGGTACTACAGAGAACGCAAAAGATGAGCCTGGGTAACACTAATGACTTTGGGGTGAGTGTTGTCGCCAATCTAATAGCAACGATGTATGAACTGTTTAATGAGTCAATAAAGAATTGGTGAGCTTTGGCTGTGACACTCAAAGAAATAATACGTTAAAAACATTGAGGAACAAAAAGGTCATTGTATTCCTTTCGTGTTGATTATTTTCCTGATTAGACGCTCAAATTCTTATGTTTCCTCCGTTCCTTCTTCCAGTTAGTAGACATGGACTGTACGTTTTTGACTGATCATGCGGAATGGATATCGAGTAGTTTGCAGAAGAATTAAATAAACAATGACACGCGTGACAGTCTCTTTTAGATTTGTTGAAACTAAAAAATAGAAAATCTCGGGAAACTTTCGGAAAATTCTCATACTGCTTGAATGTAACTACATTTATAATTGGAAAGTTAAATTGAAATTTTACGATATTTCGTTTTAAGTTTGAAGTTCACAGTTCGACAGGTCGAAGAATCACCTGTACTTTTCTCACATGTGACGAAACCTATGACAACGGAATTTAACTAGTACTGTAGATGAAAATAATATTAATATAATAATGTTAATTGAGGAGAATAATTTGATTTTGATTTAAAACTAACTTAACATAATTTGCTATTAAATTTAGTATTGTGTTCAATATAAAGCTTCTGTGATTACGTCGCACAAAAGGAAGAACTGTAAAAACATATCATGCAGTTCATGGAAAAGCAAAATCCTCGAAAATATTGCTTGATGTCCTTCTTATCCTCAAATATTGATAAAATGAAGGAGACTAACAAATTGTGAAACAATACAATCACTATTACTTGTGAACACTGAATTAAATGCATTTCTGAAAATGCAATTGAACTTACCTTTGTCTACTCTATTGTAGTGAACTATTGTAGGATATCCTGCTATCCACCTTAAGTGAAAAAAGCACTGCATCACTTATAATTATAATCACTTTGTTTCTAAAGGGGCTCATGTATCAACCTGGGCATTGGTTTTATATATTAATATATATTATTATATATATATATAATATATATATATATATATATATATATAATATATATATATAGTAAGATCCAAAGAATACGTAAACCATGCAGCGTGCTCTAAAACTGTGTCCCTAGCAGTTTGAAGAGTTGAGGGTCCATTTAAAGCTTGATCCGCTCTCTAAACTTACAAATGAGCACTCAACCACCTCTAAAGTAATTTGGGGACCTCACAATTGCCCCCAAACGTTATATGCGCGCTTAGTTCTTCATATTTACGTAGATACATTAATATATTTTCCCAAACTTTAAAAAGAGTTGCGTATGCAATTCATCATTTATATTTTCTCTTAAATTGTTCGCTATTTTAGCGCTAACCTGTAATATTACGTGCCATAAGTACTGAGCTATTTTTTTCTCAGTATTGGAGAGAAAGTTTTACCTTGTCTCGTTTTGAAGTAATACTACATCTATTGTACCCCTAGTTTTCTTAAGAATTTTTGGCAGCTTTACATCCCCATTTGTAACATGTGCAGGCACATTTCTTATGATATCCTGTATTTTCAGTGCTCAGTATTACATTTCCATATGTACACAGGCTACGAATACAATCTAAAACTACCAATATATAGAATTGAAGTCCTTCAATTTTTAAATTACGTAAAAGAAAGTGTGCATTGTGATTTTGTTGTCTTTTCTTACAATGAAGTTCTGGTGAACATGATATATTGAAAATTGTTAATAACAATCCCTCAAACGTTTTCTAGTACGCTGAACACAAACTTAATTTTAGGAATTTTCATAATTTTAGCATATTACAGAGAGCGTGTTCAAGCTAAAACATTTCTTTGCGCGTAACCTTTGTAGTGCTTTGCTGACAATTAAAAGGCCTTGAAGGTTTGTTTGAACATGATTTATTTCAAGGACATAGTTTTTGTGTGACTTTCCCTACTTCGTGAATTCATAGTACCGTCACTAATTAGGCAGAATCGGCTTCTTTTGCCAACATGCCAAAAATTCTTTGGTCCTAATTTTGTACAAAAATTCAAGACTTGCCACCTGCTCTTTACATCTGGTATTTCTTGATCCGTATCCATAGTGAATAGGAGATTAACAACTGCACCATATTTTTGCATCGAAAGTACTGCAAATATGTCTGCCTCCAATACACAAAGTAAGTTTTGCCACGACTGATTTTGTGTACAAAAGCACAACATAAAATCTTAAATCTAAAGCATATTCATATCACATGGCTTCATTTAATTGACATTATTTTAAATACCACTACGCTGAGCAAAATATCTTGAAGTAATATTTTTACTTTCTTTACGGAATCGAGAGACGCGTCAAGCTAAAGATTTCTGAGCAATGAAATGACAAAGATGTCGAGATTCCTTCTAAGTTACGTGGTTGGCCATGTTCCATGTCAATGCCCACAGTGCTTTTCAGTGCCCGACAAGCAAACACTCTTGTCGACTGGTCTAACAAGAATATATCTGCTGGCATGTTTAGCCAAGGGATGATAGTATTTTTGTTCCTTCGGATAACATTAAATTCGTCACTGTACCAGCACACGATTTTTGGCATGAATCTGAAGAAAATGGTGCCAAAACTGTGATTTTAAGACACATAAATGACACGGTTTACTGCAAACTGAATTTTCAGGGAAATAACAGCAAATTGTTAGTGTATTTTTGTTTATCTGGATAAATGTCTTTGAAGTGACGTTTGCGTTTTTTCATCTATCTAGAAATGTACCATATATTTAATGTTTAACCTTTGCCTCTTCTCCACTATTAGCACCACTATCTTCCAAGGTATAGTAATAAAATAATATTCATTGAGAAAACTTCCAAGTATGCTTGTGTACTTTTAACAAGCTTACCTTCACATAATATACATAAAACATTTCATTACTTACGGCTGTTTAGGCTGGCAAGCAATGCAAATCCATAATTTGTCTCTATCGTTGTGTTTCAAAGTAATTTATAATAAGAGGAGGCTATTTAAATATATATTTTTTACCGAATCATTTCTGTCCCATTATGAACTACTATAGATGTTCCAAAGTCTATGAACTCCGAAAGGAATAAAGCTTTCAGTAGTCTTAAAAAATCTTCAATCATTTGTAGGGCTAAAAATGCAAACATTCAAGTAAAACTGGGCGACTGTGGCAGATTGAGGATACGGTTAAAACGAGACATTAAGATCCAGACGGTTGAAGCTGTCCCGTGTCTGGATCGTGAATGAGCTCCTTTAGGATTTGAAAGAAGTGGGGCGGCCAGTAGAGCGGGCGAGTCGACGAGTGGTGCGGCGTGCTAGTGAGTGAGCGGGTAGTGCGGTGGGCGCGCAGTGGGCGCGCAGTGGGCGCGCGGTGGGCGAGCGAGTAGTGCGGGAGGGGGCAGAGGGGGAGTAGTGCGGCGGGCACGTGAGCCGGCGGCTCGAGCAGGCGGGCGGGCGGGTGAGCGCTTAGTAGGAGGCCGCGCGGGTGAGGCGGAATGGTGGCGTGAGGGGGTTAACAAGTGGGTGGGCGACCGGTTGGGCGGTTGGTGAGCGGGCGGTGAGCGGGGTGGGCGTGCGAGCTGTGCAGCGGGGGTACGCGGTGAGCGGCGGGCGGGGGGCACTGTTGGCGCACAGAGCGGTGAACGAGCGAGCGGGTGGCGATGGGTGGGTGAGCGGGAGGTCGGACAGTGCGGCGGGGCAGCGGGAGGGCTGCGCGCGCGCGGGCAAAACGTTTTTCAGCGCGGCACTAGCGCGCGCGCGGGCGGCGCGGGAGATAAAGCACTGAATTCATTAGGAGAGCGGCTCTCGGAGGATGCCGACAAAGGCTTGCGGCCTGGCCCATTACGATCCTACCACTGCCGCCGCTGCTTTTTGTAGGGGCGCTGCCTCGGCCTGGCCGCCGCCGCGCCGCGCCGCCGCTCGTCGCCCACCCGCCGGCCCGTCGCCCGCCTGCACTCGCCCGCAGGACGGTCTCACCCCACCCGCCCTGGCCACCCCTGACACAGCGCGAAGAGGGATGGTGATTTCTTGTTCATGCGTCGGAGTGTGCCGGGCCGGTGGCGCGAGGGATTGGGGCAGCGGCCAAGTGTGCGAAGCAGAGGCTGCGGGTTCGATCCCCGAGTAATGTGGTATTTATTGTCGCCTTGTGGTATTCACTTGATGGGAATCTCGATCACACACGTAACTCATTTGCAATTCTATTTTTCCACTCATGACGACACTTTAAACAATGGAACATAAAGGAATGCCCCCTCTGTACAGTTATTGAACAGTCGATTGTATGTGCAGAAAATCCTATTGTTCTTCCTAATTAAAGGTCGATTATTGCGCGTTTATTTGTCATGTTATCACGCACGAATAACAGATATCTAGATGATTGTCAGAAAATTGATCAGAACTGATAGCAAGAAACTTCTTCCATTACTACTGTCTACCTAAATAGCGAATAAGACAAATACTTCTGAAAAGTGGTGAATGTTATGCTAGAAATTGATTCTTAGCTTACAACTTCAACATTCAGAATGACCCTCTTACTGTTGAGGTTATGCCAGTATTAAAATATGTTTGTGTTTTCAATAATATGACCATTTCTGATAGCAACCGAAGCCATTCCATACCACAAGTATATGGTATTTAAAAAATATAAAGATATAAAATTTTACTTATATATAAAGACGGTATTTATTAGTCGATGAATCTCATACGTGGGATTTCTGTGTAGCACTAGCATTTTACTACTTCTTTCAGTTGCAATGTATCATTTATTTAATATTCCAAGTTGCTGTGAGTAATAATAATATGAAAAACACACAAAAATACACAAGTTTAAATTTCGATTTGTGTTCGTTTGAGATAGTAATGTTTAAGAGACGAATTAATGAATTGAAATCAATGGTTCAGAGTGGTATTTTGTTCACTTGCGTTCAACGATTAAACTATTCTGTAACGGGATTGTAAGGGAGTTGAATCAATTTTAGCTCAAGAGAACAGATTTATGTGCCTACTGATTACGTCGTATCTGTACCTTTTATATCTCGACTTGCATAATTCGCAACACATAATTCGTACATTATTATTTTTAAAACAGAAAATAGCTTTCTGCAATCCAACTTCGAATTGGCATACCGTGAACTGTGCATTATTTCTTATCGATTCGGTACTGTGCATTGGTAAACATTGTAAGCTGTTTTTGCTAAGCATTCATTAACAAACAAAACTACTTTAAACCGCGTAATTAAATTGCACATAAGGCCAAAGTCTATTTTTTATACATATACTTCGAGATTCAACACCTTTCACCCAACTATGTGAGCTGAAATTAGAAATCCTAACATTTGAAAAAAATATCATTTCGTTGATTACGGCCTAACAAAAGGTTCACTCACCCAGAACGGGGTTTCCAGGTTATAGAACGCACAATATCCGAATTGTACTATGGAAATGTGAGTTGCAGAGTAAAGTATATTACAAATCACATATGTACCTTGCTGAATTCGTCAGTCATAAATGTGTATGAAGACTGACTGAAGGAATTACGCATCCTTCAGTATCACATTTATTTGCTTTTGCTTCTGAGACTGATATGTCGATTATCAGTCGATTATTTTGTCTGATAAATCGTACAAAACACTGAACCAATGTTGTAAATCGTACTTAATGTTACGCAATCCGAAATTATAGGTCGGGAACTTCACAAGGCTTTCCTTCTTTTTCTCTGTTTCATAAACTTATAGGAAACGTTCTACTTCAAAAGTAGGAATCCACATATAGTAGAAACTTTAAGAAGAGCACGTTATACTATTGTAGGAAGAAGAAATAAATAATATTTGGAAGTATATTCATGTGAACTTGAAGTCCATACTATTTAATACTTCGAAATTTTTAGACTAAATCGACCACACATTCAAAAACGCGACGTGCAGCGAAGGACATCGTTTTCTTCAGCATGCTATTAAATGGCAACACTTTCGTTGCATTGATTCGTTGATTGATTTGGTTGGTTGTAATAACTTGGTTACGTCTAGTGTATACTCAATTGTTACCATCACCTCCACTTCCATCCCCATCACCACCTCCACTACTAGCACAACCACCACCACCACCACCACCACCACCACCACCACTTCCATCACAATGAACAGTACCATCAATAGCATCACAAAATACCACTATTTCTACCACCATATTACCTGTATCACCACCGTACCACCAACAAATTCATCATCACTTCCTCCTCCTCCTCCTCCTTTTCTGCTAACAGTGCCACAATTAACGCTACCGTAAAGGCAGCTGGCACCCCGCCCTTCCCCGCCAACCACGCCCCCTCCAGCGCCTTCGCCACCCTCAATCATTGCCGCCACTACCGACACCATTGCGCTCATCCCCACCCTGCCGCCAACCTGGACTCACGAGGCGCTTCTCCGTACCGCTAATGATTTTTCACTAATTTGGTTTTCTCCCTTTTTCCCCTCTAATTGTGTATTTGAGGGTTTATGTTATAATTAGTGTATTCTTGGGCGGCGCGTATAGATTGCCGATTCGTGACAGCGTGCTAGCTTCCGTTCGCCCATCCTCCGTTCGTTTGGGCTTTATTTGCTCTAATGATGCCATTTGAGGGCCTCCGACCGTGTCCCGTGTCCTCAACGCGTAATAGGGCCGGCGAGTCTTCTACTTCGACTCCGGCTGCGATTCTTCTCCTCGCGTCCCCCTCATACGTCTTATATTCTTCTTATGAACTACACTCTTTTGCGGGTTCGGTAATATAACAGCGTATCGAGTTGTTGTACCCGAGTTCGGGTTCAAAACCCATCGAAACCCTGGTGTTTTAAGAGCGAAAAAATATTTCGAATGTCGTCCTTTGGAGGGGAAGTAAAGGCGGCTGTCCCGCGCTGTAGATTTACTGTATGTTAAAAGTTCTTAAGCCTAAAAGAAGCCTCTAAGGTAAATTCAAATAGCCTTTTTCGGCGCCCGAATAATACCTTCTTACTCTACTAGAGGTAAAAGGAGCGTAGTGAAATTCGCGTAATTAGACAGAAGAGCGAGCTTGATGGTTCGAACATCACCACATAAAATATCTTACACTTTTTCTTAACTCGATGATATTTGTTGAGTTTTCAAAGATATATATGAGTTTCTTTCGTTCATTCGTTCAATACCATATATATATAAAATAAAGTTAATAGTTATACTCTTATTCACAAAATCCAAATCCCATTCTTTGTTTGCCTATATGCTGTGAAATTTTCAAGTTTTCACGTAAGTGGACAAGCAAAGAGACCACTGCTTTCGGGGACCCGAATTATATTTCGGGAATTTTCCGAAAATAATGTAAAAACCCCAATTAACAATGCAATGTATCATGAATTTGTGATTCGAAATATAGGTTTAAGCTAAGGACGGTGATTTAATCGTGATATTAAGTTAATATTATTTAATATATTATAAAGTATTACGATTTTAACAACGAATGAATTATACATCAATTAATTTTTTTCATTATTTTAATTCATTTATTAATCTTCAAAACAAAATATAAATTAGCCTTTTACACACAAACTTTATCAAAGGAATTCATCGTTTATCTTTGTCCGACTACAGAAAAAAGTAGAGACATATAAAAGCAGTTAATGTTAGCAAAACTGACAAAATGAAATATGACCCTGTATGATCTGATTTTTTATTTATGGCGTATACTGAAAGAGATGATAAAGAGATATTAACGAGTTTTTTTTAATTCTTCTGATCTGAATACGCTCTTTGAGAAGGAATTAGTTGGACACAAGTATGCAAAACTTTTCGGACGCATTTTCTCTTTTCATTCTTAATTACGAAATCGCATAATATTTAAAAGTGCAGAGTGCAACAGAATGGTGTGGTCGGACTTATCTTCAGATGCTATCGAAATTACTTGACGATAGCATACATGTAGACACCATTATCTCTGTAACATTTTGGTATCTCTTACCGTTTTTTAACAGTTTCAAAGTTCATATTTTAAACATGCGAAGTGAAAGGTATCCTCTGAAGATACAAAAATAGTCATTTAAAGACAAATTTGGGAAAATATCCCATGCGACTGTCTTGAATGTTGGTGAAATTTTGTATACGTTTCACATGCCTAAAGAAACTTGTAAAATGTAATGTTTGTTTGCCCACGTGCAGTGTTGTTGTACCATTGTTGTACCACTGATTAGTACGAAAAACTTGTACAAGCAACGTCAGTTTCATTTGTGAAGTATTAGTGAAGTTGTTTCTTAATGTTGCGGAAGTCTAGTTGTTGTACTGTACAACATCTCACTTTTTCCCTATCCAGCTAAAAGTCTGCCATACACTCGTTTCGAAAAGTAGTCTAGTTGTTGTATTGTACAACATCTCAAACACTTTTTCCCTATACAGCTAAAAGTCTGCCATACTCTCGTTTCAAAAAGTATTAGCAGTTAAATATATTTCAGGTTCGTAATGAAACTTATTTTTAGTTGCTCGATATTTTCATGATTCTTACATTGCAGCACATAGAAGGAAGAATTTTTTAAAAATATTTTAGTCCTCTTTTTCGAATGCAGTAAATGCCAAAAAATAATTCAGACCTATATTTGATGTTTCTATGTTTCTTTTAAATTTATATTACGACTATTAGTATTGAGTCACTTTAGGCCCGCAACATTTTTGCCCATAATCTCAACTAATTTTCCACTACTATTTATAGTGAACTGACCCGCAGTTATTGATGTGGAACGAATATCTGCAATTCTCACATTTTACTTACGTCTTGCTTTACATTTCGCCTCTATGTTCATTTGAAAATGCTATTGCATGTTTTGAAGAATTGTCTAACTTTCCGAATCGCATACGTGTCTTATAAGAGTTTATGTATGCAAATTTTCAATTCACTTTACTGAGAATGGACATTTTTACTAAATGCACTTTTGGAATTAGACAATCAATAGGTAGACGTAAATTACAATGCCTATTTTGTGTGTTGTTCTCGTCTTTAAATTTAATTGATTTATGTTTTTTTAACTTCATACGTGCATATGAAATTTTAAAGTATGCAAATTATGTCATTAATCATCCGAGGCTCATGAATAAACTTCACTGTTCTGAAATGCGTGAAAAACTAGAGTTGACTTCTGTGTTTGCCACGGTTCTCGAGATGCACATTAGCAGTGAATGACTGGAAAAGATTACTAATTTCTCTTCATTTGTTTGTCTCCTTACTGAAATAATAATTACGTTTCAAATAAATACAAATAATAAATTCAGTATGCCATTGTACTTTATTGCAAATGAAGTTCGAAAGTAAATGATGTACACTTTTTCTATGGTATTTACTCTATCTATTCATCTGCTTCATATCCACATTGTGCACCAAACACGAATATTACATTTGTGGATAAGATTTAATATTCGCTTAGCGAAACATCGATTAATATAAAACAGTTCCCTCATTAATTTTAATGCCTTTTTTGAGAAGGAGAGAAGGTATCTCATGTATTAAATCGAGAGCATTTCAATGTACCTCGGAAGTAATTACTGCATGACCAGGGGTGCTTTCTGAATAAGAAATTATGACTGCTACTAGATTGCGATTGTGTATAACCGCAGTGCAGAGCTTGGTCACAGCGGATGGGCATGGAAGAGATATGAAGAGTGAAGAGGATGTTCTCGTATGACCTGTCGCATAATTTTGCCATAAAAATGAACGACTGCCCCGAACTCTTTATCTGTTTATCTGAGTGTGTGACGCATATGCTCGAAATATAATAGTAATTTAACACGTCCGAGCTATACATATTTACAAGAGAGACGCTGAAAAATTTGTGTCCGGGACGGCAGAAAAAAAAACCATGAAGGAGTATTCCGTGCCTCGTTGCCTGACCTCTCTCTTGTGACTTTAAACGGAGAACTAGGTTCTCGGGAGATATGGCTCCTAAAGAGTATGATGGGGGTAAGAAAGTGTTTATTTCTTTAAATATAAGGCGAATGAATACATTTGTAAATTGCATACTGCTTTTCCATACACTGTGCACAACTTAATTATATGAATTCATACTCGCTGTTTTAGTGGCACATTCTCAAAAAGGCGTTGCAAAATAATATGTATCAAAGCACTTACATTTAATAAAAATAAGATAAAATTCCGCCACCTAATTTAAACATTAAAAACTACATATCCATCTACATTTAGTAACCAGTATCGACATAACTGAGAAGAAAAACTAGTTAAGAAATATGGCAAAAGTGTATTCTTATGTACAAATGAGACACATTAGAAAAAGCTGGAAAATTGTACTTATTTTTTTATATATATTGCTTTTGTTTTTTAACACCAACAACTATGTTACATCTAATCATCACTGTATGTGATAAACCAGTGGAATCCTTGAGGGGTTCGTAGTTTCTTTGCATGAACTTCCTTTACGTGCCACCCAACATTTTCTTTGCACCATTACTCTTTCCACCCTTCACGAGCTCTTCTTTGCGTGTGGCCCCGTTTATTCCCTCCCTTCCGCCCTTCTCCGCACACGTTCCTCTCCTTCTTTCTTAATCGCGGGATCGCGTCATGTGCGAAACTGCGATGGAGGCACAGTGGGCGACACAAATACAAGTTCGACGTAAATAGCTTGAGAATTCTATTTTCGTTTGTCACAGTATGTTATTTTAAAATACTTTGTATTGGAACTTATGTTTTAGCAAACATGTATATAAAGGTATTTAGTATGCGTATATAGCATTTTAAGTAGAACAAAAGAACATTGGCAATAACAGCACTGTGAAAATAATTGTCATTAGCCGAGGAAACATTCATTCTCTTAAATATTTTTCTGCAGTTTGCGTAGCAACGAAATGACATTATAAAATTTACTTTTACTTGTCTAATCCAGGCAAATGTTTCAGAAGAATCGGAAGTATTCAACTCTAAACGATACGTGTTCATGACATTTCTTATTTTTATGCCTCTAGCTGCACAGTCCCAATCAGGACGACAGATTAACGTGAACATTTTCATGTGAATTTGAAATAAACACCTGTACATGTATTGAAACAGTATTCTATAGGTGAGAAAATATGTGTGTGGTCAGTATCAATTCTGGTTTCAGTGACGGAAGAGGCATGTTACTCGTATCAATTTGCTCGGAAAGATGAGGACAGGGGTGGTTTGCTTTTGTCTTCCCCTGCTTTAACGATGGTCTGGGATTGAACTCAGATAATGAAGAATTAAGGATGAAAAAAATGGTAATCATGAGGCTTGTGAGAAGCCAACCTACCCACAACCACAAAGTAAACACACCCCATATCGCACACACACACGCGCCACCAGCATGCGGTCCTCCATCGACCCGGGAAGTCAGACGCTGCTCTAAGCTCTTGCGTCGAAGAGGCTGCCTGTAAATTATTGATTAAACAACACAATAATATGAGTAATGTAGACCAGGGATTGATTCATCATTTTGCGTTCGAGCACTGGTAGGGCCAGTAGCTCCGTTTGAATACTGCACGTGACACCGGCGCCAAACAGCAACGTTGCTTGTGGGGTTATCCCCTCAAGGCATCTCAGCCAATGGAGTATCGCCCCAGTCGGGACAAGGTCCTTAGCTCCTGACTGATCTCCCATCAAGCGAGGTAGTGTAGTGCATGTATGTGCGTCAATGTGACAGAGGGAAAGGATGAGGAAGGAAATATCGCGCATATCCGTGGCCCGTTTGCGAAAGTACTGCTCCGCCAAACTCCTGATATTGATCGCAAGAACACTACCGACCCGAGTAGCCGGACGAAAGAATTCTCTTTCAGGCAGCGTCTAGATTCGACCGATTTAACTTCTGTCAATCGTCCTCCACAGTGCGGTACTAAACCCCTAGGACCTCCCGGCCAGAAACACTGCAATGGCAACATTTATTTCCCTACGTTATTTAACGGGTATTAGTATGGTTCGTCAAGTCCTTTTAGGAAACGATCCAAATCGTGCTTTGCCCCCTCTGCGAATAGCCTGTACGTCCTCTGCATGCCCTCGACCCACCCACTGTGGCGGGGGCGACGCGTCACCGCGATACGCCCCCGCGCTGGGCGGCGTGGCGCGCCCGGCGGGCGGTCCGAGGGACGCTAATAATTAGCGGTGCAAGTTTCTTTCGTAGGTAGTAAATTTTAAACGATGGTAATGATATGCCCCGTTATTAATCAAGTGTCCGGAGTCGGCGTGGCGTGGCAGGGTTGCGGGCGCTGGGAGCAATTGCATTGGGCGCCCGTTCACACGAGAAC
>BOPP01000075.1:2013281-2024156 GCA_017312745.1 Gryllus bimaculatus
TGTTATATAGTATTTAATACAGGGAAACGAGACTAATCAAAGTAGTGAGATGTGGTGTGTGTGCAGACATGATTTGTTTTCGGATTTTCCAGCAGACACGCAAACAGATAATTAGAGTAAATCTAGAGATAGGTGCAATTAATTTTTCTGCAATTCTCGACTCCAGAAGGGACTGGAATTCCATGACACATAATTCCATGTTATAACAATGGCAGTAAATAAAATCTATTCGTATTTATTTGGTCACAAGCAATATCCTGTTGTGCAGTAATCAGCCTGGTTGTATCTTCTCTGATTACTAATTGGAAACACTGTTGTCACTGCCATGTTACAGAATCTCGGCGGTTGTAATAAATCAAATGAGCAATCGGTGAGTTGTAGAGACTGAGTGTAATGCGATCAGAGACGGATTGACAAAAAGTCTGAAAGTAGCACCAGAAAATAATAGCAATCAAGTAAATTAGTGCAATCAATTTCCACCTTCCAGGTAACGTACACAAGAGATCTTTGCACTTAGGAAACAACAGAAAGAATAGCATACTAGGCGCTCTCTATTACGCTCTTACATTCTATACGTTTTCGTCTTAGAAGTAAGTTGTTCCAGAGGGGTAGAATGCAAGTGTTTTCGAAAGTTCGATAGCCAATATCTTAAACAAGAGCTGCATTGAACGACAAATCTGAAGAATATTCTAACAAAATCAATTACTCAAATATAGAAAATTCGTACCTCACGGTTACATTGAACTTTTCGGTAAATCACTTATTATTCTTACCCTAATGATTGGGTACTCTAATACACCATTATTATTATTTTATTAATTATTATTTATTTATTATTATATTATTAATTATTTATTATTATAATGTATTAATTGTGAAAGAAACAGGACAGTCTCATACATCCTAATAAGCACTATCAAGAGATCAGAGTGTAGGGCGCAACTAATTGTGAAAATTCGCATTGGGATTCGCCTTTGGAAATTTGTAATTAGATTACCTGTACGTTTCTTGATGTTGTGTTTGGACATCTTTAACTGCACCGATGCTGATACGAAACGCCTTATTAGAGCCTTTATTTTGTTTACTCATCCGAGGGTACACAGGGAGATGCATTAGAGCTTGAAAACTAACACATTTTGATAATATGACATCAGGGCGAATAAGAAAGGGTATGCCAAACGTTAACTGTAAATAATATACTGATCTCACAGCCCCAAATAATCCAATTCCAATCTAAATATCACGTTCTTATTGATGTTTACACGAGCATAATAGAAAAAAATGGACAATAACAAGAAAAAAAAGAAGGATATTATTTTATATCCTCATAGTACTGGCACCGTGCTTGACATCATCCAGTCTACGATCAATAAATTCATATACGTTATAACTCATTATAACCACGCGAATAGTAATTGTTAATCTACCTTAATACCTTTTTCAGTTCGTGAAGCCCGTGTTTACACTACATATTCGTCCATCCTCTCGTTCTTCCGTTATCGTGTGCCCAGTTCACTTGGTCAGGAATGACACCGAACCAAAATGCTATTCTCCTTTTCTGCGTCATTAAGCAGAAGGTAAATAAATTCAATCCCTATGGTGCTTTCTCAACTTTTTCCCTCCTTCCGGGAAGCCCCACGGTCTTCACGCACTAACGCTTAGCACAACACGGATCCTATCACAAGTTAGCAAAGAGTATTATATCTCATTTCACAATAGCTGGCAAGCTAAAATACAACATACTTGTTTTCCCAAGACAATCAAAGGCGTTCTAAAGATAAATATGGCATCAGCCGCTGGGGGGCGGTATTGATTGAGCTATTATATAAGGAGTTGCGGTGGTGCAGCAAGTGAACAGCTTTGCGTCCCCTTCCGCCCGGTGCCGTATGTCGACAGTTGCGGGAGCCGGACGGCACACGGTCGATCGCGGGAATATACGTCAGTTGTCTCCTCCCGGGGTATCCACTCTATACACCTGCCCGGGAGGTGGACTCCACCGCACGGTGGGAGCTCGACATCACTCACCGGCAGATTTGAGCCGGCACGCTCCTCACGCGCTCCGCCCGCCGCTTATCGCTCCGCCCGCCCCGCCCACCCCGCTTCGTCCGCTCCGCGCGCCACCTCGTCCCTCTCTCCCGCCCATCCGCCATCGCCTTCCGCCCCGCACCACGTTTCACGTCAACAACGCGCCTCGCGCGCAGGCCAGGGCTGAACAGCGTCGCTTTATCGGCGCATCTCCTGCGTGCGCGCGCGGGAACTGCTTCGTGGCCGCTTCGCCCGCCCGCGCCGCACCGCGTCGTCGGTCGCCGCACGGGATTCGCGACGGAAATCAATCGTTAACCCCTATCCCCCATGTGGTGGATCAGGCAATAATGGGTGTCAGTGCAGTCCCTCTGACCGGGAGGTCCTAGGGTTCCCCTGCCCAGGACTGTGGCAGTATTTTCGTTACGAGCTACATACCTAGGTCAAATTCAGCTGCTGTCTGCTCTGATCGGTAATTTAATTTTTCGAATATAATGGGCAAACATTTATAACCGAATAACTAATTCGTTAAAAACAGTTACATGTTACAGCGTATGTTATCTAAATAAAATTTCGTTTCCAAAAGACAATTAGATGGCAAAATATGTTATTCACATTTCGTTTCCTGTCTGCTGTACTTGTTCGTCCTTAGTACCTCGTGATTCTTGTTGATTTTGATGGAAACTACATGTGACCTTCACGCAGATGAAGACCCATCTTCACGCAGACGAAGAAAGCAAGTAAAATAATTAATGACATTAATTAGAACTCCATTACCCTCTTGAGAGTTTGTATCTTGTTACAGTGCCAACTATAATAAGCCTTTGACTTTGATAGTATCTACATTGTTCTTATATTTTTGTTAATTAGTTTGTCCAAAGGCAAATAAAAGAAGCACCTAATATTCGTGGTTTCATGAAGCTGCATATTTCTGTATTCTTTTTGGCATGTTCTGCTGGTGTTGATTGTGTTTTGGATTAAGAACAGAGGTAATTTTTCTGAGATAAAATATCTGGAATGCTTCATACCAAACGTAATTTGCGATGGTTCCTTGTAATAGATTGTTTATCTAAGAAGAAATTAGATTCTCTATTTAAAATACATTATTTGCGATTTCAATTAGAAAATATGCAGTAAATAAGACACATTGTGTTCAGAAAGAGAAATTTCCAGCCTCATGGCTAAATAGCCCAACATTCCAAACTGGTGACGAACAGCAGTCACGTACACACAGTATACATGACTCTGCAATTCAGAGCAATTTTCTTTAAGTTGTCGTTGAATGACTAGAAGGATCTTGATGCCGGTTGGACAGACGAGAATATCCTCGTTGATTTACCTTACTGAAAATGAATGTAAAACACCCCCCCCCCATTATTTTAATATGTGTTTTGGGCAATACAAAAAGATGTACGATAATACGTTTATCTATTATACACACATATTATAATAATGTCCAGAATCATTTAGTTTCTGCTTTTACCAAACATGTTTCATTATTTGAATTATAATATCCTTCTTGAACGAGTATGAATATAAAGATTTTTTAATTATTTCACTTCATTTGATCGCTGTTCACCGACAGTAAAGCTTGCTTATTTAATTAGATAGTTAAATATGTAAATTTAGAATGTGGTATTAGAATTTTCGTGAAATCATTCTCAGCATCTCATTCATTTTTTCTCCATTCAGTACGTATATATCTTTTTCCTAAATTGCGTTAACTCCAAATAAGAGAGTGAAAAATGTGATTTTTTAACATTATTTTTATCAAAGAGCCATACACACGTCAATCAGCCACTATTTTCTAACTCCATATCCGCAATCACTATGCGTACGAGACTCCTTCCTATTGAGATTGCTTGATGATTTCGCTTTTCGGGGCTCGTCAACGGCTTTGGTCATTAGTCACGTATGTGTAGTGCATGTCTTATCACGGAAGCTGGCAGGGATCTTCTACCGCTGGATGGTGATATCCGACGTTGAACTACATGTGCGCTTGCGGGGTTTTCCCCAACCAGGTATGTCCTACATGCGAGGCACCATTCCAGCCAGGACAAACCTTAAGCTCCCAGCATGTGTGCTTTTGTCCTGCTTGTGTGTGTGTATGTAAGGGGAAGAATAGAACAAGCAAGGATCGTGCACAATCTTTGGCCCGTTTATTTATGTACTGCTCCGACATTCGCCTGGTGCTGGTTAGAGGCACCGCGAAAATATACCAATCAGGGCAATCGCTACCTAAAATTGTCCTCCAACAGCAATGGAATTTAACCTAGTTAGTTTAAAAATCTACACCGTTGGGACTCGACTTTTGGACTCCGGGTCAAAGGCAGTACAGTGGCAGTTGTCCTGTAGCACACAGCTGGTCTGTATTGGGACATCACCGCGTCGCATCCCGCCTATTCATTCCGGCCGCAATCAGAAGCGCCGGCGGCGTGCGCCCGTAACACTCAAAACTTGCCGCTCGCTTCGCTTCGCCCCGCCGCCGCCGCCGCTCCGGATCGCCCGCCGAACGCGCGCTGGCGCGTATAAGAACTAAGTTCGGTGGTGTGATGCGAACCGTTGTCAGCTTGTTTTGTCCTCGGCTAAGTTGGCACGACTTTCACGGAAACACTCATTATTTCACCGAACCATTTTCTTTGCCCTCCTCCTCCTTGCCGCGCCCGTTCGTCGCAGGGCGTGCAGCTTTCGCGCCGGCGGCGGCCGTGCGTCGCGGGGCGGCAATGAGGATGTTACCGCGAGGACAAGGCGGATCACGTGACACGACCGCATCGGTCGCCGCCGCCACCGCCGCCAGAGCTACATTCGCTGCGGGGCGATTTCCGTGGGTGACGGTTGGGTTCAATGCTTTTCATGACGTCTTTTGAAGTTCGTTTCGCTCGTACATTGGTACATTAGTTATTGTTACTTGTGGGCAGAACTTTGTTTCGATTCTTAAATTATTAAATAGCTTAATAAAATATATGTTAACAATACTAATGAAATATATGAAAATTAAGAGTTCGTCTTATTATATTTAAACCATCTTCTAATTGTTAGTTAATCCCAATGTATATTCTGTCTCAACGAACAGAGATATATTTCTTAAAAGCAGAGTAACTGCATCACATCCTTGGCTTGAATATCTAATTTCAAAGTTATACAGCATCTTAGGCAACAAATTAAGACCGTCTAGAAAGTTATAGAAGTGTTACTTTAAGAAGGGACCATTTTGACAGATCGAGAAACACATAAATGGCATGCAAGGTGATGACATTGCAAGGGATAGTGTTGAAACCATTTACAAATGACCTCTCTGTAAACAAACACACTGAAAAAATGTGAGCACTGTACATATCCTGCAGTTATGCTGGTCAGGAGTGGCCAAGCGGTAGTAGTCAAAGCGGACCCTTTTACAGTTATCTCTCTATACAACATTTCCTGTACGAAACAATCGCCTCCTCCACCACCATCACCGCCCCAGCCGCTTGCTTCGCCGCAGCCATGGCCAACTTTTCTTCCTCCCCTCCAACCGCCGAACTTTTTCCCAGAGCGACACACTGTGTGACGGCGCCGCCGAGGTTTTGTTTCAGCTCTGCGCCTATTGTAAACCCCTTTCCGAAATTATTTGACCGTTTGGCAGTTTATGGCCGCAATTATGGACTGTAAATGGAGCGGGCCCGGCTGCCTTTGAGGCCGCCATTTTTCAGTACACGCCGAGAAGGCGTGTACGTAGAAGGCTTAATCGAACGGAGATCGAGTGAAAACTGCGGGAAAAGAATTGAAGCAATTAGTAGAGACGGAATTTAGTTTGACGGTGCCACTAGAAGAATGGGTTTAAAACGGAGATGAAAACTTTGAAAGGATTATGAGCGACTAAACGTATTAACTATTCCACCCGTGAAATTAAAACGAATAGTATATAACTATACATTTAAAATATCCCAATCAGGACGATGTTTCTCAAAAAATCTTCGTATCGTTTTTTCTATCCGATTTTTCTCACCGCTCCTTCCTACTGGCCAATAATAATGAGCTGCGACTGATCTATTTTAGGAAGCGGTCTATATCGATATCTGTGTTGACTTCCAATAAACCGCGTATGTACTTGAATATAACCTCTTTGATTTTATCACGCTTTTAGGTATTTTCAATATTTGGCGCATATTGAAACTCTGTTGGACGTAATTTCACTTACGGAATAGTCCTATTAAATATCATTTGTGCTTTGGTAATCTTCAGATAAATCCCCTCCTTGCTTCGCGAGTGGGGAATTCTTGGAGAATTTCCAAAGCACTCGTGATATTAATTATGGCAATAACTGGAGACGTGGCACACGTTCAGCAAATAATTAGATACAATACCACGGATGTAACTGTGTCTTCTGATGATCTAAATGTATTATTTGTATTTTGTTGGCATCCTCATGGGGAGGATTCAGAAAATGAAGTTCGGAAGATGAATATTTGTCCGTACTTCCACCTCACATTCGCCTTACAAAATTCTGTCAATCAAAGCTAATAATTTGTCATTAGAGTTACCATTAATTACCTACTAGTTAACAGTTAATATAAATTTGTTTAGATCCAGGTCTATTGTCTATTTCATTTTTGATATTTAACATTCGTTATGTCATACTTCAAGGCTGTACGTAACCAAATTTTCTTTTTTTAGTTTTAAACTGAAAAGCAAAGGACGCAGACAATTGAAATTTTCAGCCTTTTGTCTTGCTTCCAAATTAATTTATTTGACTTCCTAGAAGTATTTCAATACTTCCTGATAGCCACGCCGTGACGTTAACATACCTTTCCACATTTCTGTTTTGCATAGCAGATATAATTGCTATGATTAAATTTCCTTACGAGCTGAAGATAAAGGATTTTGTAAACAAAAAATATTCATTATGGAAAACAAAATAATTTTCGTGCCAATTATTCTTGGCAATCCGACGATTCATACATGCTACCTTCCCCTTAAATAAATATATTTTTCCGTATCAGATACTTGTACGCATATGTAAATACACGTACGCAAATGAATGTCTACGGAACACATATATTAGGAAGAAAATTGGAGCAGTACACTTTAATTTCTAAATTGTTCCCTAAAAGGAATTCCTATCAGATTCATTATAAGGTATGAGCATACTTCACAATTGTGTGGGATCCCGAAAGGAAAGCCCTTGATAGCCTGCGCAGCATGTAATTGCGTCTTGGGGTAGGGACGATATTATAAGGATAAGAAGGTGCGGCTTTTTACACATTTCGTTCGTAAATTGAATTTTATAGTAGTTTTGCAACCCGTTCAGTTAATCGTTCTATTAATTATCCGTGAAGTGTTATTTATAAACTGGAGCAACCGGGTTTCACATTTCTTTTTGTGCTCGTCAGTTACAATATGTTAGTAGATATTGAGTCTTACCGCATTACTAAATGTTTCAACGTTAATGATATCCAATATATTTTGACAGAACTTGTCAGAAATGAATGTTTGGATAACTCATCTCCCAGTACAATCTGTTCTAAGAAACTACCACACTGCTTTACTACTACTTATACTCAAATTTCGAGACAGCACTAATTCCAAGACATTATCTCTCTTCCCAAACAATTGTACCTAAAGTGCAAGCAACGTCCAAAACTTGCGGTCCCGGTTGCACAAAACCGGTCGAAGCACGTTAGGCCCAAGGTCGTGGGATCGAATCCTGCACGTGGTTGTGGGGACACTGATTTCTCACACCCTTGTCAAGAGTACGAAGATCATTTTTCCCTCATCATTCACCCGTCATCACCCTGGCAACTGTTATATCTGGCATACAAGGGCAAACCACTGGCAAAGGCAGAAATATCTTTCCTACACAGAGAGAAGGCTATCACGACCACCTGCGTAAGAAAAGGGAGCTGCAAGCCTTCTCGCTCGCTGCAGCTCAGAAATGAGTTTGACAGTCCACCACCGCTACCATCCCTACTAATATCACCGTCACTAAACCTGCTTAGGCGATTCGGGGCATCATTTGATGTCACTGCAGCACTCACCAGGAGATCATAAGGCGCGAGTCCCGACGAAGCCAGGATTTTCGACTCTAGATCGAGTACAGTTGCGGTTTGGAGGAGAATTCTAGCGGACGCCTGCTCTAAACGGTAGTTTTCCGTGGATTCTCCGATCAACACCTGTGAATGCCGGAGCAGTTACCTGACAAACGGGCCACGGATCGCACGCATTTTTTTCCTTCATTTTTCTTGTTTTACCTTCATTCTTTATACATACTTGCTCTAACATGCACTACCCTACCACACATATAGGGATACCAATCGGAAGCTAATAGCTTGTTCCGGTTATGGCGGTGCCCCAGTGGGGGAGATACCTCGTTGGGGAAACCCCAAGTAGTCGACGTGTAGGTCGGTGTCATACCTCATAATCAAATGGAGAAAGATCATCATCATCTCCCGAGGAAAAACACCATCTACACTTACAGGACTATTTACCTAGTAATCATCCACGACCATCGTCACTACAAATATACCCACTTCCTCACCAACATCACTTCCACCTCCACCTTCACCATCCCCCCTCCCAAAATCCCCATGTAAGGCCGATTATCGTGTCAAGACGCTTTCCGTCCCACCCGCGAGGAAGTCGTGCCGGCGCGTGTGGGGGAGGCGCGGGGTTCGCCGCACGCGTGACCAGGTGCGTGCACGTGTCGTGAGGATGTCGATGGAAGCGAAGTTTGCGTGGCGGGCGCCGCCGGCTGATAAGCGCGTTTAGTTCTGCAGAGCTCCGCGCACGTGGCGAAGCAAGGCGGATCGCTCCAAGCCTCCCACGCGCTGTCGCCGCCTCGTGATGGAGAGCGACCTCTGCTCTACGTACAATGGAAGTTCCGCCGCGCCGCGTCGTACAAACGAACATGGAATTATAAAAAAAATTGTGCTAATTCGTTTAAATACTAAAATATACAAATTATACACAGGTTGTCCAGGGAAGAAACAACGCAACTTCATAAGCTCTTATGTCAATTGTAAGCATATTGTATGTACTAAACGTCTTCTGAAAAACTAACACAGAAATGAAAGTCAATTCAGTAGTGTAAATTTGGTCTTTTTTATTTCTGTGTTAATTTCTTTAAAAGGAGTTTATTAGACAAATTATATTTAAATTTGACTTAAGAACTTTTTTTTGAAGAATCGTTGTTTCCTTCTTGGGCATTCAGTACGTATTACTGAATGCATTTCAGTCAATGAACTAAGAGAACAGGCTGCGAGGAGAGAGTATAATATTTTTTTGTTTTTTTTAAGTCTGACAAAATATTTTAGATTTGTAATAATTTTATTATTACTTATATTTCTATTTGTATTAACTCATAGTAAATACAAATTTAAATAAGTTTGTGCATAAGATTAGAACTCGTTCTATCATCTCATTTTCACAATAGGCTGATCTGATGTTTATTATGAGACTGTCCCTGGGTCTTCAAATAATAATTATAATAATAATAATAATAATAATAATAATAATAATAATAATAATAATAATAATGGTGATTAGAGTAATGATTAGAAGAAGAATAATATTTTACGAAAAGTTGTTACCGTTAGAATTTTTTGATATATTTGAAATGATTTTAAATATTTTCAATTTGTCGTCACTGTTTTAGTATTATCGAACTTTGAAACATGCATTCTACCCTGAAAATTTATTTAAATAAGATAAATGTATAAGAGCTATATGTATTCTTCTGTTCGTTAATGGCAAAGATCTCTTGTGAGATGGAAGGTGGACAATATGGATTCACTATTACTTTATTGCTATTATTTTCTGGTGACTTCAGATTGTCATTGCTCTGAGGCTCAGTCTCTTCTCACAGGCTCATTTGATTTTTACAACACGCGAGATTCTGTACATGGTGAATGTTTCATTAATATAGGATTGTACTGCACAACATGTGACCAAATAAATTAGATTTTACATTGTTATAAATGGTATTCAATTTGCAGAACTTATGCACTCTTCTCTATATATTTTGTTGCTGAAATTCCAAAACAAAAGTAAAGATAAAACTTTTGAAACCATTGGTATTCCAAATGTAATTCTTGCCCATGGAACATCGAGATTCATTATCAAAGTTATGAAATATATTTCAGAAACGTTTCCTTTAAAAACCTATTAAGAGGTTTCTATCTAACCACCCATCTTATGACAATTCGCCACAATTCCTATGAATGTACTACGCCGATAAAACTTCCAACTCAGACGACCTCTGTCACGGAGCGTCGATAAATGTTGGTCATATTATACGTACGCCTTTTTACAAACCCTCGCAAATAACACATGACCGGATATCATCTAAAGGAAAAACGTTGCAACGCAACACTGATCTCGTCAAACGTGACATCAAACTATTACCAAAGGCCTCATCTCTGAAAACATTTCTTATGATAATTTCAAACTGCTGTTCTGGTCAAAGCGCTGTGTAACTCATGTTACCCAGAGTGCTTTGCACTGGGCCAAATTCTGTGCTTTCACGTAGGAAGAATACAAATATTCCTCATTCTCCACTGCATTTGCATCCAAGATGTCTTTACCTCGCTCCACTACTCCCTGAGACTCCCTGACCGTCACGACGGTGCCTTCAACCCCAGCACGCCGCCGTCTTCCACTGTCCGGAATTCCGGATTTTCGCCGCGTGAAATTGTAATTCACCTTGCGTCCAATTAATCCCAATCTGAAAAAATTCGGAACGTAAAACGAATACTTAATTTCCCCCCACCAAGAAAATTGTCTGCGCGCAGAGACCGAAATCCAATTATGGGAGTTTATTACCAGGTGGCGCGCGGCGCGGCCAGCGGCGGGGGCGGCGGGGTTGGCTGAGGCGGAGGG
>BOPP01000075.1:2024180-2079673 GCA_017312745.1 Gryllus bimaculatus
GGAGGTAGACTGCCCCGCGGGCTGCAGCGCCCTCTGTCGATGACAGCTATATCTTCGCGTGCCGCCCGCTAATACAATGTGTAGACATAGACGTGCAGGACGAAGCAGGGGTGACCACATAGGCGCCAGGGGTGTACACTTGGATACTCAAAATACGGGCTCTCAGCTTCTCCCATCAGCCACCCAGAGTTTATTGTTTTTTTAAATACTTATTCTTCCTAGAAAAATTTCTTCAGATTCGTTTGTGAAAGACAGTAAAGTTACTGTAAGTAAATAACACTTGTAACTCACTTTTATTACGACAACATTAATTTTTGCCCTAATCACGTACAACGGTTCAATTTCATATATTGTCTTGTGAGAGCGTAGGCTTCCGCGACCGGAGTCAGTATTTACTTGGCTGTCCGGGTGACGCCGCGTCCATGGCGAAGGTGCCGACGTTTCGGTCGCCAATTCTGCAACCTTCCTGAGGAAGGTCGCAGAATGGCGACCGAAACGTCGGCACCTTTGCCTCGGACGCAGCGTCACCCGGACAGACAATTAAATAATATATTGTCGTTTTCAAGTATAAGGAAAAATGAACAAGTGTCTTCAAGTTAAATTTTACATAGGATGACCAGGGGAATTTAAAATAAAGGTCCGGTGAAGCCTACTGCCTGAATGGTACTTCTTGTTTAGAAATCAGAGGCTAGTGAGCTAACAACTTCGAAAGCTCTCTGTTGCCCTAATGACGCCGCGTCGTAGGATATGTTGTCGACGTTTGAGCCGTCGTTCCGTGGCCTTCTCTAGGACGAAATTGACCGTTACTATTTGGTCATTTTCATTTCAGCTCTTTTTTATACCTAACCATCAAATTTACAGAACCCTCCAAATGGAAACCGTGCCAGAACATACAAAAAGAGTAGCAAATAATTTATATTCTTCCCTTCCCTCATTTCATCCCGCTCTCAAATTCCACCTGCATTGAACAGCAAACATCCCGAGTCGAATCAGACTTAAATTTACCGAAGATATGCTTAAACCTCCCTAAACTAATAATATCATCCAGAATTTCTGCAGAATCTTTCACGTTTCCCTTACTATTGCTCGACAAGACAATCCTAACAGCTTATCCCCCCTCCCCCAAAAAATTGAGCCAGATTATTTAACCTCAATTTGTCAAGAAATGCCCAAATCCCCCCAAAAAAGTCATCATGTAAAAGTGAAACCCCTCGAAAGACCTTTCGTCGAACGAGAAGAAATAAATTTAAGGAAAACTTAACTCTGAGGAAAGCCAGGGTACCATATACCAAGGGATAGATGTCCACGTGGCATCACCCGAACAACAGGGTGCTTTGCATGTAGATAGCTCTCTGCCCTCTGATCCTGAAGCTCGCTGTTATATTCAGGATGGAGACGGTGGCGTTTTGAAGAGTGGAAATCCTCTGTAGCCAAAACCAGTAGCTTCACAAAATCAGAATACCATACCAAACTAGCTAGAGACTTAAGAAGAGGGAGTCTGCAATAAGCACAAATGAAAACTACATACTTAAAGGTTCTCCATCAACTTGGGGTGGCAGTAGTCGGTTTGGTTAGCGCGTACGAAAGACGTACATTATCTGTTGTTTTCGCTTATTCTGTTTCGTAAAACAGAACTAAATGGAAAAATTATAATTATCAGAACATCTTTGGATTCAATGTTAATCACATCGTTTAAAAATAATGCTTTCGAAAAGATATTACTGATCCTTACTTTTCTTATTGTTAAGAAAGATTTTAAATATTCAGTGTTTAGCTGATTTGAATGCATTGTTTCAATGGAGTTTTTTTTTAACCTGACGTATTGCTTTTAAGTCTATCGTTGTATTGCTTGAATGCGTCAAGTGTGCGATATTATATTAAAGCATATCTACACAGCGAGAGAAATTTTGAGTCACTATGTACAATAAAGTGAGGTAAGGGCATGGTTCCAGAATTTTAAATTAATATTAATGAGTATAGAAGATTTTCAACGCTTTGGGGTTTTCAGAATTGCGTATTATCAGCAAACAAACATCTACCTGGCAAGAAGCGAGTCATTAATTTGGCACCAGGATATCCGGCTGATCATCCGATTGTCACGATGACATCTCCTTGGACGGCGTCGTTCTCTTGTCTCCTCGCCAGTGTCGCTTGGTTGTGCTTTACGAGCCAAGCAAATCAGCGCGCTTTCATCACAATAACGTCTGCATTCCGAAAGGGACGATGGCGTGATATAGCTCTTCGGCACTTGCCTTGTAAATAGTTTCCTAGCAAACCAATTTTGTTTGAGAATACGAATAGTTTAATGAGAATAAAATGCTTTAAAGATAACATAAAATTGTATGTTTCATTGAGGATCCCGCCAAATTGACCCTGATATTCAGAGACCCAATAATATAATCGATTTTGAAGAAATAAATTAATATTTTTCGTTTCAAGGACCATTTGTATTTAGATATAAATAAAAGTATTTCTCACTTTACGACAGTCACAATCTGACAGCGGCATATCGGAGACAAATCTCTATCGCCCTGAGGAAGGTCTCAGAATGGGGGCCGAAACTTAGGCACTTGTGCCGACGACTCAACGTCACTCGGACAGCCAAGAAGCTACCAACTCTCGACAGTAATTGACATACGATAGACTCATCGTCCATGGAGTTGTGCATAACCTAGATAAAATAATAAAAACATTGTAATGTAACACAGAGATCACAATATAGATATGTGGGGTACCGCCCTTTTTCCATGTTACATTTCGTTATTAACGTTTCAAAAAATGACTTAAATTGAGCGTTAGTTGTCCTTAATAAAATATAATTCCTTAAAATGTGTATTTAATTAGGAATTGTGCTCATGTCGTTCACGACTACTATGGCTGTACGTATGATTTATTGCCTTCATACCTTATCTTACTTCCGATTTTGGGAGTATAGTTCAAATGAATTTCCCTGAAGATAACGCAGAAGGTTCTTCTTCACATCTTATTGCAACACAGTATTTTTACGGATAAAATCAAAATACTTGCAAATTATCTCTTGGGCTTTTTTGGCACTTGATTGCCTCGACGATAGCGCATCTAGATCAATTACATTGGATTGCACCTCTACCGGAAGCGCTTTACCGCAAGAGCATTGTTCCTCGACGACAGCGCCGACCGGACGTGGTAACAGCCGTCAAGCAGCCCGCGATCGCCTCGCGTAAATCTTCCAGGGAAGTCCCGCGCAGGCAGACAGTTGACAATCGGAGCGGAAGCACAGCGCCGCCTTATCAGATGGGTTCCGATTCGGCGCGGGGGCGCGCGGGGCGGCGAACCGTGCAGTCTTGCGTTCCGGGTTTAAGTCACTTGAAATGCTCGTAGTGGTTACGGTGCCCCGGCGAGATAGTGGGAAAGCGGTTAACTCGTTTTTCTTTTGAGTTTGATTCTTCCGTCGACTAATGGAAAAAGGGAATAGTTATGTATTTGAATGTATATGAATGTATGTGAATTTATTCATTATACATACTATCATACTTGTATAATTTCCTGTATGTCTTCATAAAATTAATAATAATAATAATAATAATAATAATAATAATAATAATAATAATAATAAGTTTCTTCATTAATATTCATTAATGTAGCGCGACTCGAGCCATCAGACATGCTCTTTTGCCTGTCCGTGAAATTTAAAAAAATACATAATTGCAAAAAGGAGAATACAAAACTACTACCTGGGGTTTCCCCAATCAATTATTTCCCACCAGTTGTGCACCGATCTCCCGACATGTGTGTGTTAGTGTTGTGCATTGAAGTTTGTGGAAGTAAGGGGTAAGGATTGTACAAGGGAGAGGAAGGAAAGACCGCGCACGGTCCGTGGCCAGTTTGGTAGAGTGCTATTCCTGCATTCGCCCGGTATTGATCAGAGAAAGCACGGAAGACTACCGATCAGAGCAACCGACCGCCGTAGTTCTCTTCCAGAACGAGACTGAATTCGACCTAGCTAATTTGCTCGGTCTGATCTCGTATCTAGGACCTCCCGGTCAGACGCAGTGCAGTGACATTAGTTGATTCGTTGAACCAACTCTTCCAGTATGAAAATTCGAAATATATAGGAATTCGATTTATGTGTCGTGACATTATTAGTTGATATTAAGATTACGTTGGTGACGGCGTTTAGTTTCTACCGTTAAAGACTCGTTCACTTCCAAGATACCGTTCTTTTGAGACCTACTGGGGCCATCTTTCTGATCTTACGCATCTGGATAAGTTTTGAAGGTCGAATCTTCCCGGTATGAGAGCGCGCTGCTAGCGCGAATGGATGAGACTCACCGGAACAGTTTTTTACCTCCCGGTATGACGAGCAGTTTGCTGATTTGAAAGTCAGTGAATCCTCCGCGGAAAATCTGATTTGATGTCAAAGTCATGCAAACACGTCATCCTTCCACGTGTGCACAAGGCCATCCAATACTTTGTGATTCAGCGAGTCATTCGGACAGGGAATAGCAGATACCCAGTGGGGATCACTGAGTTTGTTGGTCAACGTATATGGGAGCCAACCTCGTGTTTTTAAATTTCATTTATTTGTCAATTCCTTGATAAAATAAGTGCTTTCTTTAACAAACATTCTCAACGATGGACCTCTAAAAAAAGGACATTTGCGTAAATGAAGGTTTTGAAACGGCCAAACTAATTGTCTAACAGTTTTATATTTCATTTGCTTTAATTTGTAAAATAAATAAAACTTTATTGAAGAAATTATTTCCATTAGGAACCTTTGTAAAAGGATGAGGAATGAAAGCAGATTTTATGTAAGATATAACACTAAAATAAGAATAAAAAAATAAAAACAATATTCTAAAATATAAGTTGATATAATTCTGTTTATCTACGTCGTTTGGAAATAAATATAATTAATAATTATTACGTAAATAAATATTACTGTAAGGTAAAGTACAAAAGAAAACTTACTTCGGTTCCCCCGCTATGTTCCTCTGATTTCAGAATGCACAATCTAGAGATCGTTCCTAATAAAGTAATACTCGATGAAATTTTAGGATGATGTATTTGACTTGTGTATTATACTTAATTACGATGTATCTTTGTTAGGCTGTTTCAATAGCCTAATTAATTAATTAATTAATTAGTTTTCAAAGAAGTAATCCATGTGTTTTAAAGATAGAAACAAAAGTTTCAAAAATGCTCAGGAAGATTGTCTCACCTACTTGCCTCGTGTTCACGACACACATTGTCATTATTGACCTCCTCTCTTTTCCTTCTACCTCAGAATAATTAAATTAAAAGAAACGTTGCAACATACGAATTTTTGGGGTAAAATAATACATTTCCGTGACCCAAGCGACTAATTTGTGAATACCCTTGTTGCATTCATTACACACATTCCTTCAACCTAATAATGAAAGTACCGCAACATTCAGTACCCATGAGAAAATACAGTTTTCACTACTCATCGCATACTTACGCGTGAGAGAATATCTTAAAAATGTGACGAAATGCTTTAGTGGTAAAGAAATTCTCACCACGTGCCGCTTCCAAGGGAAGCGTATGACGGGAAAGTAAGATAAACACACCGTAGTAATTGTATATACAAGTGATTAATTCCTATTCGTATTACTTCCTGAGCGATATATTTTCCGTGGTTGTGTCATTTACTTTCATCATAATTACAGTAATTATTAATCCATTGGCAGTTTCGTGTTGCCTCCTGATATCAGAAAATAAGGATCGTTAGTTGGCGAACGTAATAACAGTGCTTCTGATACCCGGCCGGCTGCGCAGTGGCTCTGATCACAGTCCAAAGTCGTCAGTCTTCGTAAAGCCCCAGCCTGGGTGATCGCCGCCTTCTTTTCTGGGCCTCATTCTTTCTGGGCACCCCTGCGTGCGGCCCGGCACGCACGTCGATCGTCAGCTGCCGTCACGTGACGTGTGATGGAGTGCTGGCGAAGGCGTGCGCTGCCGTCGCGGCCGCCGCCGTCGCCGTCGCCACCATCACTGCCGCCGCCTCCGCACTGCAGGCGCCGAAATCGCTTCTTCTCTACTTTCTCCGCTACCAAACTTCGAAGGCTGCTTTGCCGCGGTTACCGCTAGCAAAACTGTTTTCTACAGCTGCCTGTCGTTTTTGCCTTCTTGAATATTACCTCGTCATCTTCCATGTCTTTCCGTGTTGCGCAATACCTACGCCAAGACAACTTCTGACTCGTGTTATCCCCGGTGTACTCAATTTGTTGTTTTTACTAATGGTATATGATTTATACATTTTTTCTTTCCTTTTCCATTTCTTTACGTACCCTTTTCTAGCACCCGTACTCTCGTAGGTCTTCCTTATTGAAACGAGTTTATTACAGGTCTGCAAATATTTCCTCTGTATTTTACTGTTATTCTTTCGTCTTTTATTTTCCAGCCCTTCAGGCACCTTTCACAATTTCTTACCATTTCTATTTTCTTTACTACATCCTTACTTCTTTCAACGTTTACTTCTTTCTTCCATTTACGTATTTCAAATTCACTTCTATTTTCGCGATATATCGTTAATCTCCTATGTCTCTATCCATCATTAATATCAATCCATTGATACTACCGCTACTATCACTAACAATAACGTTGTACTTCAACCTCTGACAACGTATCAGACCATCAAAGCCTCCGTGATCTTCTCCTCCGTCATAACCATATTCTTTCACCCCACAACGACAATTTACACTGCGACCGTTATTATCACCATCACCACATACCATCAACACCGTCCCCATACTACCATCACCATCTCCACACTGCCTGTCGCCACCTCCACACCACCCTCATAGGCACACTACCAAGATCCATCACCCCCACGATCACCTTCATCACAACCATCACCTAACCACTCGGAGCATTTTCCCTTGTCCACCCATCGCCAACGGGCATTCGCTCGAGCAGCTGGCGCCCCACTCCACCCCACTCCACCCAGCGTTCCGTCATTCGAATTGTGTGTTTTCGTCAGCTTCCTCTTCGTTTTGGGCCCTAAATTGAAACGTCCATCATAAACACGGGTGGTGGATGCAAGGGAGAGCGGGGGGTGGGGGTTCCCAAGCCGAGAAGAAACACCTGACCGATACTTCTGAACTGTTGGTATAAACAACCCCACCCGTTTTTTCGAGGAAGGTATCCTCCGGTGCCTTTGGGGGGGATGGTTCCCCCTCGCCACCCAGACCACGTGTGAATTCGCCCCGGAGGGGCTCGAGAAGTCGGGCGCGGGCTGGCAGGAGGGTGGGCGGCGTGCGTGCGTTCGGGGCGGGGAGCGGGCGGGCGCGGGCGGGGTGGGCGGGCGCGGGCGAACGGGGCGGGCGCGGACGGCCGCGGGTGAGTGGGCGTACGGGCGGGGGCGGGCGAACGTTGAGGTTGCGTGCTCGCGTTGGAGGAGCTTCTTTTCAAAGCCCTCGGACGATGACGCTCCCCTGCCTGGCTGTAACGTACACAGCGGCGAAGAGCGGTGGGGTTTTGGAGAATCCCTCGGAACTTTCTTCGTGGAAGGGCGTTAAGCGACTGAAGTGACGGTCTGCCGTTAGGTGAGAGATCTGTGGCGCCTCAGGAGAAAGGGGGATGCGGCCCGTCAACGATTACTCGGGATGCGGGCAGATTTCGAGCTACTCGCCTTTCCAGCTAGCGAGTGGGCTCAAGTTTTCTCCTCGCCATATACTCGGAAGTGTAAATACTACTTTTTTATACTTTGTTTCTTTCTTTTTCTTGAAATACTATCAGCAGATTACTAATGCTCAGCACACGCACCAGGCACTGATGAAATATTATTTCTAATGATCTTTTTAAAATACTGCCCATGGTCTCCCTATGACATTACTTAGAGACACTCACCTCTTACGCTATTCATCACGACGTGTACATTCATTCTGCTTGTTTGTTTGTGTGATTAATTATTTTGTGTTTCGGGACGTATCAACTGCTTTGGTCAGTGTACATGCTAAGTGTAGGCAATGTTATATCCTAGGACATCTTCGTCCGGAGATGATATGTGAGATCGACGACGACCTACGCATAGGTAGGCAAGGTTTCCCCCGCCAGGTATCTCTGTAAACGGGGCACTTCCCCAGCCAGGACAGTCCGTAAACTGTGAAAGGGCAACAGAAAAGACGAAAAAGACGAAAAAGAAGAAGAAGAAGAAGAGATCACACGTTATCTGTGCCTCGCGTGTTAAGGCCCTATTCCGGTATTCTTCTAGTGATGATGGTTGGAACCACAGAAAATTAATCCATCGTTGGGACTCGAACCCTATGTCCTCCTGGTCTTGGTCAGTTCTGAGGTAACACTAGTTGTCCAGCTCAGACGGTCATTTTGTTTGAGGCACATGCAGCGAAATGCGTTTGAAGCCAAACGCCCAATCATCGGCGCCATTGGTTTCCGGCCCCCGGAGGAAGGCCGGGCTCCCATCAGTCATTACGAAGAGGAAGTATGGGGGGGGGGATGGGTCTGCGGCTGCGGTGAGCGCCCTCCCGACGCGGTGGTCTCCTGCAGGTGCCTCTCGGGTGAGGCGAGCCCTCACACAACGGGGCTCTGCGCGCGCAGCCGTCACGTGAGTCCTGGTGATGCGTTTCGAGGGCTGTGATGCCGACGTTTCGATCATTTTGTTGTGGTGTCCTTCAGAACTGAAGTACGCCGTCATGTATTTTCTCTTCGACGTATTTGGTCACTCGGAAATCATTGGAAATATCAATATAATTATTTTTGTGCCGATGCGGATAGCTGAGATCGCTAAGGCAGTAGTGCCGTGGCGACCTCGGACGGAATGATCGCAGGTTTCTAGTTCCGTTAATTGTATAGAAACAATTTTGCAACAGAAAATATTTTACTTGGCATATAAACTTGTGTAACAATTTTTATCGCTTAATGTAATTTGGCTCATGAAATACGGTATAAGCATTTTATGTGCATTTTTTGTAATGAGCTGTTGATATTGTCACCTGAAGAATATGATTACGCATCCAGTAGTATGGTTATAGACATCTTCATTCGCTGAAAATGTGTTCTCAACCTCCAGTAAGACATTTTTGTCAAAAAATGCTCATTCGTAAATCAAGAGACAACGTAATGGATGAATTCCTTAGTTAATAAGCAGTGAGTTACAATAATCACGAGTCACATTCTGAGAATTATGGAATATGTTTCTTAAGAATATTATGCCACATCTCAGGCGGGAATAAATATTAGCGAAATAAACACAACGATATGTACAAAGGCTGACTGAATTTGAAATAAGTTTGGACGCGCAGCATTTGGACCTGAATTCCAAATGAAGAGATACGTGTCGATTTACATATGTTTAATGTAAATACACTTTAGTTAGTAGAGTATAGACTGTAGTGAATCCAATATGAAGAAATAATGAGCGAAAAAGCTCATTGAAAAGATGGGAAGAGTTAAGACAACAGAACAGATGGAGACGTGTAAATATTGGTATAAAATATGTGGATTGGATTAAATCGAATTCGTTCCAAATTTTCAGTAGAATATCAGAATGCGTTTCAGGTAAGCATCAACGTACTCATTTTGAGAGCGTATGTGAAATTCACAGACCATGACCAACCTGTCACGAATTTTATCAAACGCACGGTACCCAGATTCGACATACTATTGTTCACCCTGTGTCTGATAGTCGCGTGAAGTGCGAAAAAGTACACATTAAGGCGCTGGCGTCGTAAATGGTAAGCTCCAAAAGTCACAAATTACTTTTTGTGCAAGTGCTAAGTAGGTCAGGCCGGGAACTTTAAAACTTTGCTCGTATTTGTAGCTTTGAAATTGTAAGTACGTATTATTGTCCCTGGAAACATTCGGAGACAAAAATGGTAATCGAACAGAACAAGAATGTTTAAAAAGATGATATCGTAATGTAACCGGTTCTACAATTACCTAGATTCCCGTTTTTTAGTTTTTTAAAAACTAATATTTGGTAATAAATTTAAAAAACCTCATATTGAACCAAACGCATTTTACTGCGCGACGCGAAGTCAGGGGACACGTTCCCATTACATCTTGATGTTTACAACCGGGATCCCCATATCCAGCTCACTCTCTAGTTGATGTCATGATGCCAGACAGCCCACAAATTGGTGCTCTGCTAACAGCTGATCCGGGTCAACTCTATTAGAATGAATGAAAATTTGTGTGAGGCTTTCTTCGGGGCCATTATGGAACCGAAGGGTCGATGAACCTCTGTAATTTTTAAGAAAAAAACACACATGATCTAAATTCATTAATATAAGGTTCATAATTCAGAATTATAAATGTGCGATTACATTTATACAATTTCTCCTCATAATAGAATAGAAACGAAGGTGACTCAAAAGACGTCGCTAGTCCACGTATGGGTCCCATTCACACGCAAACATCAACGCATTTATAATGCTTAGACAAACCTTTAACATAAGTGATAGACGAGGTATTCACAATGTCTAACATAACGTAGGCAAAATAAGATTTCCTATTGTCTGTGGGACATTGTAGTTCGCTATTGGTTGGATCTGGTAATCGAATTTGAGATAACGACTGTGTCATGGCCTATGGATTCGATTAATATAATATTTTTATTCAATAAAAATAAAACTATATGATAATTGGCATGATAACGAACTAAACAGTCAAACTATGTAATCACTGGAACAAAATAAATTACAAAACCATCGAATGCTAACAACCAAAAGCGGAAAAACCGGCGAAAACCTACTATGCAATCTGGAAAATAAGTCTTTTTTTCGATCTAGCGACTTTGATCCTTCGATACTCGATTTTGAGTTAACGGAGACTGTGATTGGTTCATTTTTATTTCTTTACTTAGCTTAAGCCACAGAAGCTAGAAACTTAACGTCTTACGTGTTATGCTATGTGAACGCATTGTGAATGAGTCCATTTATAGACGTAGTCCTAACTTTCATATTATGTTATTTTGCGTTGTGAATCAACTTTAGCGTATGAATGTTGTCACCATAAGACATTGATTAATTTAACCATATAAGGCATTGACATAATTTAATCATAATAAATTATTAATCTAGTGTGGTTATTTACCCTAGCATCCATTCTATTGTAGAAGACAATGGCAAACCACTTCTTTAATACCGACTAAGACGGCGCGTTAACAACAACGTCGTCGGTGCAGCGTCTCTGACCCAGAGGTCATGTGATTCTAGTCCCGACCCAAGCTAGATAACTGGCCGAAGGAGAATTCTATCTGACGGACGACCCGATAGACAAGTTTCTGTGATTCGTCTGGTCAATCTTCAGCGAATGGCGGAACAGTACTCTAACAAATAGACATCGAACCGCGCACGACCTTTCCTTCCCCTCCCTTTTCATTCACACACGAACTTATATTTCGAGAGGCCGGTCTCGAGGTTACAGCTCATCAAGGCCACGACTGTTCGGGGAGATACCTGAATGAGAAATCATCTCAAGCCGCCGAGTAGGGCGTCACGGGAATTCATGTTTCTAAGGGAGAGTAACTACGACTTGCCGAGTATAAAATACTCACGGGAAACTTTACTCAGGGAACAAATGAGCAAAGTGGTTGACGTGTCCCGAAACAAAAAATACTCACTCGCTGACTACAGTGATCACCAGCAGGAGAGGCAAGTCCATTTTGGCTTTATGTCTCCGCCCAGCCATGCGTTTTTCAGTAACGTGAACGGCACTCGGAGAGAAGTCAACGACTGCAGCCAGACGCGAAGCGAATCGGGCGCGGAACGCCGGGATGCGAACCGCGGACGCCCAGGCACGTGCGGTGCCACCAGGGGGCCTGGGGTGTCGCATTGTCAGCACCCGTGGCCTCGTGGTCCCTTATTTTTGGTGACAAAAGGAGAGAAGAATCTCTCTAAAAAAAGAGTAAGGTTATAATAAAAGCATTAGTCTTGAAATGTCTGCATCTTTTGATTATCAATACGTCGAGTGGTAAAAACAGGGTTCTGATTTGATGGGGGGAAATAGTCGAACACAGGGGGCGAGAGTAGGGAGGCACGATACCTTGGGCGCCAAGAAGGTTTTGATTGCAGCCACGAACTCTTACGTAACAAAATGTTTTATTTCCGCAAACATGTTCTGATTACCTCCATTTTTAACCTGACAATTATACTGCATTTAGGAAAGGAGCTCTCTCTGAGGCATCTAGCAACCTTTTAAATAAAATGTGCATCTTAATTATATCTTATTATATTTTATTTGTATGATGTTTTATTTATTTACTAGTAAAATATATCAGTCAAAATAAAGCAATGGGAAAGAGAGTCTGGAAATGTACATGGCCCTTCTTGTTATGGACCGCGTACACCTACAGTCACGTCTTTCGGGAATCGTACTTCCTAAAGAGTTTGGTGTCCCGTGCTGCAAAAGTGAGTAATATCTGCCAGGGACATAATCCATATCTCGGTGTCTCGTTCATTATTTCCATTAAAATGTTCTTATCAATAAATCCAAATCAAATGAATGGGGAAAGAAAACTTTCCTACGATGATTCTGTAATTTATGCCGGCATCGACGGTGGCCTTCATTTTACTTGATTTTAGTTCATTGATACGTGCTCTTTGAAATTTTGAACGCACCCCTGGGATAAATTGCCAGTTCACTCTCAGGCTAAAAGATACGTTAGCTCGTGTGTACATGTCAATTCTGATGACGAGAGTACTCGGAAAATATTCGTTTTTACATACATCAAACTTTCAGAGAAGTATGTATTTTATTATACAACGATTTAAACTTTATAAAGTTTTTTGGTGTTTTAGATGATTTAATACTTAATACACTATTTGAGGGGTTTCTTACAAAAACAATCAAGTGATCTGTGATGCAAATGACTATGATCAGAACACTGATCCAAAATTCCATATTTTGAGATATTGCACTAAGTGATTTTCTGCCATTGGCCATATCTGCTGGGACATTTCCTTTCAGCAAGTGTCAAACACATTGAAATATATTAGATGAGGAACATCATAAATTCATTACCACGCACGTATACGTTATGAAGTACTTTGTTCCTAAAGAAAAATCTCGAATTTGAACTAGTTTGGGTCTTGAAACAAACCCTTCAATTGTGTGCTATAAATGCGTCTATCTGGGATTCGATTCGACAACCTAACCGAACGGAGTAACCGTAAAGCATGCCTGCAACATTCGCAGAGGTATTGCTCTGTAGTCAAGAGAAGCACATCAAGAACAATTCTTGTTGCGGGATGACTCTTGTGGCATGGGAATTAGCACAATGACTTTGAAAATTCAACTTAAAGGGCAGACTAAGCGGATTGAGGGTTAAGCCCGGTAAAGTTGAATTATCCCGGAATTTCCGTTCTAATCAGATGGCGTATTCGTTCAGCTAAGGAGCGGCGCTAGTAACTCACGAACATGACAGAGACCTTTTTCGGGGTCTGTCCCTGGGGTATCAGAACTAGTTTGTAGCTTTTCGATATGGATATCAAAATTAAATGAGTACTATTGCGAATATGGGTATCAGTATTTGTTGGTAATGGTGACAGCTCATGATGTGCTAAACTAGAAAACTCCATCTATTCAGTTCATATAGGTGGTGGGCCAATGAAAACGTTTCCAAATCCCAAGCAAATTACTACTACTAGTAGGTAGCAAATCTTGTCATGAATAGTGAGTACACCACGCTAGATTTTTAACGTTCAGTACAAGACCAGTTGATCTCTAAGCAATATCCATTTCTCTTCTCTACCTTCTTGACAGTATCAACATTCAAGATCGTTCTTTCAGGTCACACAAGCCTGCACGTAATATTGAACTCTAAACAATTGCCTTCCGTATTTATGTAATTTTTATTCTGCTTATGCGATTCTATATATAAAAATGTCATCCTTGTTGAAGGTTTGTTCAATGAGTACTGCGTTTTATACTTCGAGAATTTTCCTATTGGTTTATTCATGATAATTTTGTGAACGAATGATAGTGGAAATATATTAATAAAGATCACAAACAGATTTCAGAACTTCGCTGTGTACTTAGTATAAATTAAGTCACTGTCCCTGTAGTAAGCAAATATCTTTCACTCTAGACTTGCTCTTTTAAACCAATGAGGAAATCCTGGAGAAATTGCGAATTAGAATTTTACTAAACTCGACGGTATGTCAACTGGTATTAAGGATATAAACGTCAACCAAAATGTCAACCAGTCTCGCGTGTGAACGCTGCCTTAGATACTGTTGATAATACTCTTGATGTAAGGCTACGTCATATTTTCGATGAAATTTCAAAATGTTCATTGCATATATCGCGTATAAGTAATTTAAGTAGTTTGTTACCGAAATACAATTATATCAATCCTTAGACACATAAAATAGCAGTGTATGCATTGTACCGTCATAATCATATACTGCATCACTTGGTCAAGGAACTTGGTCAAGGAAACACTTTTGTAGAGTCATCGCAAGTCTTTTTTGCAGAACTAAATAAAAAAAGATTTAATCGTACCATTATTTTATTGTTGTGTTTAAACCGAAAAATTCTCAAAAATCTGTTTTACATAAGCGTTGATGTTCTACAATATAATTTCTTATATTTCAATATATTATATAGAGAGACTTGTCTTAGACGAGTCTTGTAAAAGCACTATTTTATTTTTCCTAGCCTTCGTGATGAAAGTAGTTTGTAAAACATGTACTTTAATGCTATTCATATTTCATTTGAATCTATTTTGTCAGCGGATTCTTCTACATTTCGACTCATAAATTCTCCAAAACACAGGCAAGGTAAAACTACGAATATTACAAAATGCACTACTCATCGGTATCTTCTAATGAAACACAACATTCTGCACAACTAACGGGCGATCATTTCGCATGCCGTGTACCAAAGTAGTCCCGCCCTTTATCCCCACGCCCGCAATCTACCCCCTCCCACTCCCCGCCCAGTCGAGCCTCCGGAGGGGATGCCCGCGTAAAATAAACAAAAGAAAATTAAAACAGAAACATAGCGCTTGCAGTATGCGAGGGAGGCGAGGTTGAACAGATCTGAAAATAGTCGTACCATAAAGAGCGGGCCGCCCGCTCAGGTAGGACAATAAACCTCGCCTACAACATTGGGTTTTACGAGCCCGGCGCTGGCGCCCGATCGCCCGCATGTAAATGCCAGATCGTTACGATCCCGCGGCCCGCGCCTGTTGAATCCCATTACTGCGGCGACGCCGCGCTGCCGTTGCCTCGCCCCGGTGCGGCGTCGCGACGCCGACGGCTCAGGCGCCGCCACTGACACCGACGCCGTCGCTTGTCTTCATCCCATGATACAGTAAAACGTCCGTATCTCGAATGCGAGGAGGGGAAAGGAAAAGTTAAGAGTTAGGCTTCAAATGTTTGGACTGAAATTTTAGATAGAGAACATAGTATACGGAAAATGAAAAAAAAACGGGAATATAAATATCAAGAAGTACGAATGAAATATTTTAAAGTCCATATAAACATTATTAAATAGAATCATTTTTCGTTCAAGAAAACAGACGTTTATTACCTATTTTTACAAAGACAAGATATATGAACGAACTAAAACAAATGAAACAAAACATAACGTAATCTAAATCTAAAATGTTCTATTCCGCCACTTCCGGTCCCCGTTTTTTTGTTGTGTTGAAAATGTTTTTAAGAGATCTTTCAAAACGGTAGGAAAACTTTTTAAATAAAATAAAGCTTGGTTGAACTTGTTTTTGGTGAAATTGGATCATTAAGTACATACAAACATTTGAAAAAATGATAGCTATCCTCTTTCCACAGCAAAGTATGAGTTAAAACGTAAATTTTGCAACAACAGAACTCAATATATTCATAATGGATGTCAATAATTTCCATGTTCTCACTAATACATTTTTTAAATTTAAGGTCGCATCAACGTCTACGTCATTAGTGACCACTATTGCGTGTAACGGTATGGAAACTGTGATAATGACACGATATGATGATGATCGGGGTGTGAAAGAACGAGCACAATACAACCATGCCCGAGGCGGAACTCGAACCGCGATCCTTCGGTCCGAGATCGCTACGGCACTGCTGCATTAGCGATCTCGGCCATCCGTACCGGCTAAAACATTTTTGTGGACGGATAAAATCGAACAAACATCTTACAATCATGTAAATCTGTACATTACATTATTACGTTACCAAAATATCATAAACCACCAAATATGCCTCTTTACAAATATTTCGAATTTACCAACTGTTTGAGATTCATTACGATTACCCCTGCCATCGATTAAAATATCTGTTCGTTGAAGAATGTTTCTGTGCGAATATCTGTATCGAAGATCTTCACGAAATATCTATGTGATAATATCTGTACGTAATACGGACATGTGACACACGGCATTTACCATTAGATAAGTTTTTTTAAGTAACTCCCTTCCCCGTGGAGCCATCGCACAAGCGATGTATAATGCCTCCTCCTCTACTCTGACGTCACAAAAGAAGAATATGCATAGATGAGAAGTTGTCAGTTGACCGCATAAAGTCCAGCGATATTACGGACACACCACTTTCACATTAAGATGATTTTTTTTATAAGTGTAATTGAGATTCTGAATGGGCAGGTGCACGTTATATACAACTGGTATGATAAGTTATTGCTTTCAGAAATACAGCACAAAACATGAGTGAAAGTAAATATTTATTTCTACTTTATATGACATAATTTTAGAGTGAAAGAAGAAGTAGGATAGCTTATTACTGACTCTTCCGATATCTCCTTCCTTCTGATTCAAATAGTCAATCATTTCTCTCCTGTAAATGAAGAATTTGGAATATTTGTAAGCACATCAAAATTAAATCACTATCTCTGTAAATATATTTTTCTCTAATGACCCGGTCATGATAATTTGGTGCTCCAAATAATTTAACCGTTACGAAAAACGTAAAATTCAAAATTGTGTGCCTGTGATTGAACATTCTAGAGACGTCTACATGTACTTAAATTATTTCAAAGGTGTATTCCAACTACGATTGCTGCGTTATATACGTAATACTCCGCCATCTTCAAGTCGTAATTTTACATTTATGTGATACTTCATTTAAAAGTAAGCAATTTTGAAATGATGAGAAAATGCGGTACTGTACGTTAACATTAGCGCTCCTATGTAATTTGGAGTCTTTGTATTCATTTCCAATTCTACAGAAGAAATTCTTCAATTTCTCTTCTGTTTCTTTCTTCTTCTTCTTTTTGAGTTCATTGGGTCCCTGATATAAGTAACGTACCCTCTGCCTCGTCTCGCCCCCATTGCTTCTCCGACCGCTGTCCAGCTGGTGTCCTGTCGCTCGCAGTATGTTGAGGAATCTCACTGCCCTAGTTAGGACTCTTTCTTGAAATGTTCCTCCATTCGATGACACCGTTACTTGAAGGAAATAAGAAATACACAAGTAATTCGCTTATAAGCCCTGGAAGCACGCCATTATTTAAGACTAGCAGGGAATAATTGAAGTAGTAAGGGGAAGATTGATGTAAGCTACAAGTTTGATGTTTTTGAGTTGAATATATCACGAAGCTTTCCGTGTAACCCTCTTTTAATTTAGTATTACACTTTTTAATTTTTTAATCAAATAGTAGGATAATACGTTGATTTTCGTGGTTCTCTGTAAGTTTAAATCTATAGTGATCTCAAAACAGTTTTAATTGATCTTAAGATTATTGTTCACTTTCACAATCAATTGTTCTAGTTAGAATGGTGTATACGTTCACGGTTGCTAAGCATACAATTAAATTAGGTTTTAGTCTCAACACCCTCAAAAATGCAATTTTGCTCATTTTTGCTGCACACTGACGCAAGTGCTCATATAATATTAACTAGTCATTTTATTTCATTTGCTTGTCAATAGTAACAGTTGAAACACTCGTGACTTTCAACTTTGGTTCTTTTAAACGCATTGAATTTTCTGGTCAGATACAAGTCAACAACCTGCATACCCAAGGCACAGATCTGCTGGCTTGTTCTGTTCCTTCAAGTCAAGAAGGTTCAACAACACCTCTCCCTAGAGCTGGACACGGGAAATTATCGTGTGCAATCGCTCGGGCGTTTCCTCAGAATGTTCTCGAGCGCTCTGAACATCGCCTCAGGAACTTGTTTGCACGTTCACGCTCTGTCATTCTCACCCACAACCCTTCCTGCGTTGACCTCTGGAAACTGCCCTCGTCGTTACTACGACAATGGCTATAGAGATTGAAAGAGCTACAACTATCTCCATTGCCTCGTTTCTGTCGTACGTACCAACACCCCGTCGTTCTCCTCCAGTCGTTTGCTCCTTTACGTATGTCTTCTGTGCTGGCAATACCTATCACTCCTCAGTCGTCGCCATGACTACTATTTAGTCTTAGTTTCTCCGGTGACTTCTACCACCTTACCCTGCCCATCCCACATCTTCCTGAACTTCCTGTACTTCTGTTTTTATTTCACCCTTTTCTTTCGCATTTTTCTCTTCCGAGTTCTTTCATTGCTCTTCATTCTCGTATTTTTTCCTTTTTCTTATCTTTCTCAGCTCCATTTCCCCCTCTTCCTTGTTTTTCTTTCTCTTTCCTCTTCCCTTCATACTCCAACATCTATATCAAAGTTCAATCATTTTTCTCAGGTTCGTCTTTCTGCTTCTCTTTTACGTCGCTTTTACTCGTGTCATTTTAAACCTCCACCACATCCCTGTCCGTGACCGCCTCCGACACCTCGATCACCTCATCTCCCTCACCTTTACTCCCTCCCTCCCTTACCTCGATCACCTTCTCATCACCCACGCAACAGCTGCCCCTCACCACGTCCCGCTCACCTCCGCTGCTCCCATCCCCTGCTCATCCAGATCCGTCCAAAACCGTCCACAATCACCTGGATCGCCTTCGCATCACCCACGCAACAGCTGCCTTCGCCATCTCTACGACTCGCTCACCTCCGCTGCTCCCATCCCCTGCTCATCCAGATCCGTCTAAAACCGTCCACAATCACCTGGATCGCCTTCGCATCACCCACGTAACAGCTGCCTTCGCCATCTCTACGACTCGCTCACCTCCGCCGCTCGCACTTCCCTGCGCATCCACATCTCCATATCCGTCGGGCGGGGGGCGGGCGGGCGAAGGCGGCGAGCAGATAACGATCCGGTGCCCGACGCACCGCTCTGACCTGGCGCCGCCGAACAAACCACTAATTAGCCGCGCCCGCGGCACTTCGGATGGCGGGGGCGGGGTGGCCGGGGCCGGTTTGGCACCGCCGGGAGACGAACTCTGCTCGTTTGCATGAGCGGAGCGGGTGTGCAGTCGCCTTGAGGGCTCGTCGCCGTTCCGGATACGATCGCACCGCCGTCGCCGACTCCTACTATCTCGCCGCGCTCCACACGAATGGCTGAACAGTTACCACTTCTGCAGGCGTTGCCTTGATCATTGTCTCTTCCAGCACATCTTTTCACATAGCTCAATTATATGACCAGCACATAAAAAGCCGTCATCTTAATTGATATTTCTGACATCAGTACCATCGTTCGCTTCTCCATTTCAGTATTCCACGATAGCAATATTTTATAGATTTACAATTCAGAAATTACCAACTATTTCTCTATCACGTTCACTTCATTTTATTTCTATTTTTTCTAATGTCTTTAATTTCCAAACATGTTGCCAATACCACTACCATCCCAGCACCTCGTAACATTATAACTTGAATTAATATAATTGCCATTACAACCGGCAACTCTACTATCACTTCTCATCATAGCCTCTCTATTGCTTGCTTCTTTTCTCCTATTTCTTCGCCACAATCTTCGTTCTTACTGCCTTTGCCCCGCCGCCGGCTTCGGCACGAACGCACGCAGGCAGCGGCGGGCTTCTTTTGTTTCACATCATCACCTGGCGCCCTCTAGCGGCGGCGGCGGCTGCCTTTTGTTTCATGTTTATCCACGGCTCATCCATCTTAATTCCGGCGCCAGGTATTAAAGTCGCCGGGCATTAGAATAATAAAAGCAATACTTTGTTTTCGAAGGCCAGCGGCGCGCAGGCAGTCGAGGGGACTGATTGCACAGGCCAGCGGCCTGTGGACGATTGCTCGCCACGGAAATGGCCAACCTGTCGTGGAAATGGCGATTGCGCTTTGTGAACCAGTGGCGAATTGCGAAGGAGTCAAGACAATTATGTCGTCCGGTTTGATAGAGTATATGTTTGTTATACGAGAAATAACTGAGACGTACCTACTTAAAGAAAAAGTTTGAAATTCTGATTTTCATTATTCGTTCCAACGTACATCTCAAGTTTGTGACGTAAAAGGGATGACGATATATGCATTAAAGACTATAAAACTTAATGTTTACTTTGTGAAACTCGCAGAGTTGGAACAGTGAGTTCTGCTTGATCTAAATGTATTATGCGATGACTTTTGTCGACGCTCTTTGAACTACAAACCAGAATTGTGCAACATTATTTGATGGTTGTCGGATCATTAAATAATTATCCATTAAATTACTTTGCTGTAACTATAATGAATCAATAATTGTATGGTCCTATTGGTTGCGAAGAGAATGCCGCAATTACAATACTGGGGTTGTGTGTTTCGCCGTGCTTCGTCCGATCGCAGCAGGCAGCTGTCTTGTAGAGCCGGTGTCAAAATCTTGAGAGCGCTTCTATCGAACATGTGCTGCTGCTTGTCGACGTGGCGGGCGACGCGGGGCGGAGGGGGACGGGGCGAGGCGGGGAGAGGGAGGTTGCGGATAATAATATACTGCTCGCTGCGGCTTCCGTCTTCCCGCAGACAGCAGCCGACTCGTCCGGCTCGGGAAGGGGCGGTGGTATTGAATTTTATATAAATGTAAATTATACATGTACACCTTTCTTTCGACTTTTTTTTTCTCCACTTTATTTTTTCCTTGTCTTGCCCATGGACTTTCCTCCTTATTTCTCGCCAGGAATATCCAATCAGCGGCATTGGTCTTCTATAGCAGAAGTACTATATTCCTAACCTTGTACCGAATATTTCGCCACATTAATATACGACCTAATTTTTATTTTTATTCCCGTTCCGTTCGCCCTCTCACGTAAGAAACGAAAATGAGAAAATCGCCGGATCACGCGATCCGGTAAGTTTGTACTTCCGGAAGTTGGATGGCTGACGAGCGTACAGCGGGGACCGAGGGCCGCTCCCGCGTTCGTCCCCCGTCGCGCGTCGGAGGTGGGGGCGGCGGGGGCGGCGCCGGGGGCGGAGAAGCCGGCGCTCCCGCGCACGGAGCCACGTGATTTACAGCGCTAATTGCATGTCTTGTCTCATTTTAACATTGACACTTTTGTGTGCAAAACTTTCCCGCTGTGGTACGGCGCGTCTCCTTGGGTTACGCGGGGCTCCCGCCCCCGCCCCCGCCGGGCCGCGTGCCGCGTCGCCGCCTACCCACCTGCTGGTCGCAGCGACCCACGCAGCCAGGGGTGCCACGCCACGGTTCCCGCGCTGCGTCTGTGATGGATCGAACGTCCGGTAGAGCTCGCATTAAACGGGATGATTTGCGCGCTGCCAAGCCTGCCTTCCTTCATGCCAGTTCATATTTGTTTGTTAATTTACTACTTCTTAAAATAGCTTGAATCGATTAATGTTATTTAAATTCTCATGCTGTCATTGATGTCTGTAATGTTTATTCCATCTATCTTTAATTTAAATTATATAAATTGCAATACATATTTTAGTTGAGAATAACGTACGAAAAAATGTGTATAATTTTAAGTCAAACGAAAATACATGTAACATTATAAGCAGTGTTAAACAAAATATACTATATTATAACGGAAGTATTTCCGTAATCGTCACTATATTTATACTTATATGTACAACGACGTTTACTGACATTTCCTAAGACCATTTACTTACGATGCAAAAATAGTTCTAAATTTGAACTAGTTCATCTCATGTCTTAGCCTATTAGCTGATAAAGTCGTATGAAACATTGGATATCACAATTTTTCGAGAGTGAAATCCCTTCTTGTTCTTTCCGTTCATGTCCTTCGGTTTTCTTCAACGTCCTCCTGCTTCTCGTAGCCCTACTCTCCCATTCAATAGCTACCTTCTTATGTTGCTTCATAAACAGAAAACAACAGGATAACAAATAACAATGCATTTTGTCGCTGAATAAAATAGTTAATATGATTTACAAGCCTTGTATCATTATCATTTTGTCTGTAAAGGTGAAGTTAGTTCACTGGTGAGTACTTAACTGTTCGCCTTTACATACTATTCGAGTTGTAGTGAAAAATGTGCTAAAAATACCGCGATTCACAAGGAGTAAGTTGAGTTATTGAAAAATATGCCCTGAGTACCCTTCAGAATTACTGTCTATATCACGACCAGTTTATGTACCCTTAAAGCATTTATAGCGGAAAAAAAACATTAAAAACCCTTATACTGTATATGAGCTAAAATTTTAATTGAGGGTAGTGTTTCCATAAACATCGACTTCTCCGGACTCAGTTATCTGTCATTTTCTGTCATTCAACGCAATGTCGCTTTGCGCTCTATACCGATTGCTCTCAGCTGTAGTTTCTAGTGTTTTCTCCGCTCAATATTAGGAAAAGTACCAACAAACTGAATAGGGGCCTTCCTCCTTTGGCCTTCTTCCTTCCTCTCCACTTACACACACGTCCGAACACAAGTACACACACAGACACACACAGCAACACACACAGCAACACACACACAGACACACACACACACACACACACACACACACACACACACTACTCTACCACTCATGACGGGAAACCAGTGGTAGTTTAGAGCTTTTCCCGGCTGGGGCGGCGCCCCAGGATGTCATATCTGGGTGGGGAAACACAGCAAGCCGACGTGTAAGTCAAAGACGGATATGCCCATCCATCGTGGGAGGTACACTCCTCCCAGGATACATTACACTAACGGGGTAAAGGACCAAAGCAGTTGACGCCCGCAAACATCAATAATTTAAGAGGAGCTTCATTCTCAAGACTTTTTTAAACGCGTTTCGTTCACTGTTTAATGCTTTAGTATCCGGCCAGAATCGCTTAGACTGAAGAGCCGTAGATGCCTCTTGCCTGAATGATCGCGGGCTCGAATCCCGTCCGGGGCATGGATGTTTCTGTGTGACGATATATCGTTAATTTTATCCCAATGTAACTTACAGTGGTCGCTACATGACTAGTAGTTGAAAAAAAAACTACCTTAAATAAGTTAAAAGAAAGTGTTGTGATATAATGCTGATCTTCAACTCCCACTAAGTGTGACATGGCCCCTCTGGCGTGTTTGCCGTGGTTGTGGTAGCCCTGCGCGGACGGGCGAAGCGGGTGGTGCTTCGCGGGCACGCCCACCTCAACCGCCGTGGACATGCTGTCCATGGGCAGCGGGCATGCCCTCCTCGGCGGGCTGTGGGCGTGTGTGAGGGGCGTGGCGCCGCCCACCGCTCGCGGGCGTTGATTGCCTGCCAGTCGACGACACCTGACTTGGGCGGAGGAAGGGACACGTTGTGGTGCGTCGGCTAGTGAATGGACATGAAATTGTGAGCGTTTGGGTGCAGCAACTTCATTATACAAATAATGTGTGAAGAAGAACGCGTTTCTGTATCACCCTGTACATAAATGTAAAAATTATTATCAAAAATAATCACACGAATTTCATAATACTTTGCATTCTACAACTTTAGATCTTTGCATGATAGACATCAGGCCGCAAAGATTGCGCAATTCTGGAATTAGTACTATTTCCAATTAAAAAGGGACGTATGCAGATAGACACGTCTTCTGAAAGAATAGAAAGAAAATATTTTAAACCAAGTATTTACAGACAGTTTATTCTTCTTCAATTTTCTCACTACAACGTTTCAAATCGTATGTATTTAGATTATTTTTTAGGTATATTGCGTATTTATTCAAGGTTCTGTTTCCCGTGAACTTAGTTAAACGTAACCTATGGATATATTGGATGGGATTCATTCAACATTGACCATGGAGTCAATTGTAATTTGTAGTTAGGTGAATACCCCCGTTAACACCATCTATTTACACAATCTATTTAGAAGAATAAAATAACACTTGTTCTTTACGCTCCTGACCATTGGAGTATTGCAGTTTCAAATCAGCTTTTCAGAATAAATTTAATTTGTTTCCTAACCTACGTTTGCCTTCAGTGATGTTTAGCCACAGAAACTGAATGCCGACGGAAATGCTGTTCTGCAGCATTCTCACAATTTGAACGTCTTCCAACTAGTTGCATTTATTCTTGGCATTTTAATTTTTCTCTCTTCAGTAATTCCCTGTATTCAAGTGTATCTTTTTGAAACATGAATAAGAGAAATCAAACACCGGTAAAAGGAGAAATTATCATATAATATTCTCATAGTGAAAATAAGAAACTTGAAAATTTAAAAACAATGTTAGTGAATTGAACTGTATTTGAGCTATAATATCATATTTTCCTTCAGTAACTACAGGTAATTTTGTATTTTGTTCAAGTATTACATATTTGTAATGTTATAATTGGCAGATTTATACATCATACATATAAAATCATTTTGCGAATCATGTTTCATTTATTGCGTTTTGCACAAAACAAGCAGTAACTTAAAGTAGTATTAAATCAAACATATTTAAACTACGAATACTTCCAAATTATAGGAGAGTATTGTATGTAAATCATGTCTGGGAGGAATTGTATTGCACATGCTAAACTATTCAGCACCGTCGGACTTCGCTTGGCCACTAATGAAATAAACACAGCGACGATAAATCTCAAGTTTTCGAGTACATGCATCGAGCACGAGCTGCCTCGTATCGGAACGTGTTTTTGAATGCGCAGTAATGACATTTCTTCTTCGTCAACGAGACCTGCGCAGAGCGTGACGCTCCCAGGACATTTGTCACGCACGCTGTCCACCGACCATAAACGAGCCCTCTTCGGCGCCGTTCCGTGCGGCCAATCGCGTTCGTTTAGATAAACAGACTGACGAACCCAGCCAAGCCTTCGCGTGGGCGCGAAACGGGGCTTACGAAAAAAATGTCATTAGACGTAATTTACTTAATTTCTGGCAATCTTTTACGCCGAGAGCCAAATGTGCGTATCTCGAACGTGTTTAGCCCAGATTTTGCGTTCGGGTGTATGTATTCCTTTCGTGACGTGCTGTCATCGCTACATCTTTCAGTGTCCATGAATGCCCTAAATACGACGGCCCGATGTATTTTTCTCACCTAACAGCGTGTTTTCTGTTATTTAAGGTCGCATCAACTCTTAGGTCATAAGCGACCACTATTGCTTGTAACGATATGGTAACTGAGAGGATGACACGATATGATGATGATAGGGGGTGAAAGGACGAACACAATACAATCATCGAACCCGCGATCCTTCGGTCTGAGATGCTACGGCACTGCTGCCTTAGCGATCTCGGCCACCGAATCGGCACCTAACAATTTTGTTATACGTTCAGGGGAGTATTTATTTAGAAGGACGTGTAAAAAACGCTATACATTTATTTATTGCGGCAAAGTATCAATTTCTTTCTAAAGAAATTAAATGCTTATTTTTTAATACTTGTCTACATAATATTTCAGCATTTATTAAATCATTATTTATTTTAAAAAAGAAATTAATTATTTTTATTTTGCACCAAATGTTTATGAATATATGTACGCCGGATGAGCAGAAATCAGAATGACATTTGTTTAGGAAACTGGGGATCATCTTTCTAGAAACATTGATTTCCCTTGCAGGAAAAGTATTAATTCTTCCTTTCCAGGCATAAAATTATTCCATATTAGGTGCCTCATTTGCGATTTGCACCCCCGTAATGTTCAAATGCAAGCATATTCGAAGAAATCATTCAGGCTCGGTGTGAGCGAAAATAGTGTTCGTTTTTCTCATCAAAATTCTTCCATTCGCTCTCCTTCCCAGACGTTTTAATGACCCCTCTCGAGGGAATGTTCAGTTCGCACAGTGGTGTGAACTCATTTATAATTGTTTTCTTCTTCGAATGCACGATTGCAAACATTTTCTGTTTATTACGTCATACACACGCGTGGTTCGCACACTAGTGAGAGGAAAATACGTACGACATATTCCGTGGTGGGGGCTGATGTATTGTAATCCATGATATTAATACAGGAGTCGGCGGTAACATCTTGGCGCTTTAATCCATGATCCTTGGAGCCACTGAAGATGAGATGAAGTATTCCCTAAATACATATATGACTATGTTGTCTTATTAAAATTTGTATTGTCATATTCTTTGTGGTTAATACCTTCTCAATCCTGTATTACTAATGCAAAAGGCAATTAAGTTGTTATCCACAAATATGAAAACGTAAATGGTTCTTTATACATATAATATAAAAACGTTCGATCTAATTAAACATTTTCTAGATATGTCAGAAATAGAGGTCGGATAATTTATATACATTTTATATTTAATCTAGGTGAGATTATAAAACCGAATTTTTGAATACCTACCGAATATAAAAAACAGCGAGCTTGTTTATTTGACAACAGAGTTGCCTGTTTCAGATAGAGACATAGTTTATTACATGCGTGTACAGTGACGAGACAAAAACTAGATGTCCGCTTACATGCGTCCAACATGCAAATGAATTTCTTTTCATTCCGTTTCTTTATTGTGCCCTGATTAGCCCATTTTTTGAGGGCGGAGATCTCTTGTCAACTTCTTCGTGGACTCTGACATCTGTTAGAGGAAAGTTATAATACGTTCATTCTTCACAGCTGTCATGTATGCATTCATTGTGGTTTCCATGAAGCAGTAAACGCCCTGTGTGTTTTATAAACACCATGTACACTTTCTTTCATGGTGGTTGATTGCTTATACAAGACAACCCAACGCTGACTTTGCGGTCAGTTATGCAAACTGTGTTTTACACGTGTACAATGTTCGGTTTTTGGAATTCATAAAAAGGTTGCGTAAGTGTGGTGAGAATAAACATATTTTTCTATTGTTTGTTCTTCTTTTATTCTTTCCGGTACTATAATTACATGGAATTGTATTCATTGCGGTTATATTCAAGGGAAAGTTACTTCATCAATGAGGGGTTATCACAAGAGCCAACTTGTATATCTAACAAACTATTACTATGTACAGCCATATACATGAATTTGTTGAAACAATAACGAAAAGAAATGAATTTATTGTTCGAGCGAGCACATGTATTTTTGTAACATCTTCTTCTTGTCACCTTCCCCTGTTGTATAAGACTGCTCTTCATAATATCTTTATGTACGGTTCCTCTTTCCTTTTTCATATTTATGAGAGCTGAGAATTTCTTGTATTTTAGTTCTCCACCATTACGGAAAAAAACTTTCCTTTTGAGTAATTGAAATTTCCACTCAAACCAAAACATTGGCCTCTTAGAGGACCAGTCGACTTCCTACATTGACATACGGAGTGACAAATATACTTCCAGGACAGTGAGGAAATATTTGTTTCTATAAAGAATAGAATTAAGGTCTCTTTATCATCTTTCGGTCTTTTTAGAGCGTGGTATAGGCTGGTCTAAGTCTTATTCAACTAAATCTATGCGGCGGGAAGGCTTTGATTATTAGCACCATTGTGCACAACTCGAAGTACCTCTCCATGCCTCTTTGTACTTAACGATCAAACATCAGAGTAAAATTTAAGTTATTATTGCTTCTACCAGCTCATTTTTTAAGTTTTTAGTGTCTTATCATCCAATGCGTATTAATTCACGTGACACTTTTCCTCCAACTTATTTTATGTTAGCTCCATAGCGTTTGTACGTTATCTGTTGTGAAATTCATAATTTTGCAGCATCCCGTTCTACACCTGTTTTACATTCATCCACAGGTATCAATGTTTCTCCGCCCATTCCATCCTCACACTCAATTCATTCATTCCTCAAGCACCGTTGCGATAAATCTCTTAATTTTAGTACCTGCAAACGTACTGATGCTATGCTTAATCTGACATTCATATTCATTCCACAGTACGCTCATTTGCAATTCTCGGGGCACTTCTCACGCACTTCCCTGTGCTCAGAAATCACAATTCAAGGTCCCTTTAGGCCAATCCATGCCATAAGTACACTCCGTACAATTATTGCATCCGCCAATTGTGTACATCCTCCTTGTTCGAGTCCTTTTATATCCAGTGCATCTACCCTTAAACTTACGGCCAATCAACGCTTCAAGCACACTCACGCTCTCTGCCTCTTTCTTTACCTTTCTCAATGTCCTGTCTTACGGTGCAACGCTTCCTCAACACCCCCCACACACAATTTAGACTCCAGGTTGATTCTTTTCTTCTTCATGTCTTTTCCAATCTCTTAATATCCTCTGAATACTCTATGTACAATTCACCTCTGCAATTCATCTTTCCTCTCCAACTAATTGATTATTTTGTTTCCGAATGCATGAAGTACTATGCTCATGAATCTTGTAAGTGGAGTTCATTTATCTCTTCGAGAGGAAGTTCCTTCCTCGTAAGAACGCACCAGCCGGGACAACCTCTAAACTCCCGATTGTTTCCTGCATCTGCGGTAGAACTGTGGTAGAATAGTGCGTGCAAGTGTATATGTTATGTGAAAAGGGAGGGTCTGAAGAAAGCAAGATCGCGCGCAGTCCGTGGCTAGATTAATAAAGTGCTGTTCCGACATTCATCTTTATCGAAGAAACGACGAAAAACTACCGGTCTGAACAGCCTGTCGCTACAATTCCCTTCCATACCGAGGTTGAATTCCACCTAGATACGAGTAACTAGGTGGTATTGAAACTCAGCACCGTTGGGACTCGAATTCTAGGATCTGCCCATCAGACACAACAGTGGCAACAGTTGTTGACCTGAGTCATGGGCTGGATTTCCTCTATGAGTCTTCCACATTTAATCCACGCTTCCAGTAGGCTCTCGCCCAATCCATGCTCTGCTCACGCTGGGCCGCGGCCGCACTCCTCTTGCGAGAGCCGTACCGCCCGCCCGCCCGTAGCCCGCGCCCGCCGCCGCCCGCCCGCCCGCCGCCCGGCACCGCCCCGCTCGCCCGTCCGCCCGTCGCCGTCGCCCGTCCGCCCGTCCGCCCGTCGCCGTCCCCGTCGCCGTCGCCGTCCGCCGTACGCCCGTCCGCCGCCCGTCGCCCGCCGTCCGTCCGCCGTCCCGCCCGCCCGTCCGCCCGTCCGCCCGTCCGCCCCGCCCGTCCGCCCGCCCGCCCGCCCGCCGCCCGCCGCCGCCCGCACCGCCGCCCGCCCGCCCGCCGCCCGCCCGCCGCCGCCCGCCCGCCGTCCGCCGTGCCGCCCGTCCGCGCGCCCGTCCGCCGTCGCCCGCCGTCGCCGTCCGCCGTCGCCCGTGCCGGGCCCGCCCGCCCGCCCTCGTCGCGTCCAGTCCGCTCGTCCGCGTCCGCCCGCGCTCGCCCGTCGCCCGCTCGCCGTCGCTCCGCCCGCCCGCCGCCCGCCGCCCGCCCGCCCTTCCGCACCCCGCGCGCCTTCCCGCCCGCCCGCCCGCCCGCCGCCGCCCGCCGCCCGCCCGCCCGCCCGCCCGCCCGCCCGCCCGCCCGCCCCCGGCCGCCCGCCCGCCCTCCGGCCTCGCCCGCGCCCTTCCCGGCGCCGCCCGCCCTTCCCGGCCTGCCCGCCCGCCCTTCCCGGCCCGCCCGCCCTTGCCCGGCCCACTCGCCCTTCCCGGCCCACTCTCCGCCGCCCGCCCCCGCCCTCCCCTCACCCCTCCCTCCTGCACCGCCCGCCCGCGCCTGCCCGCCCGCCTTCCGGCCTGCCCGCGCCCTTCCGCGCCGCCCCCTTCCCGGCCCCCCGCCTTCCCGGCCCACTCTCCGCGCCCGCCCCGCCCTCCCCTCACCCTCTCTCCTGGCACCGCCCGCCCGCGCCTGCCCGCCCGCCCACGCCCGCCCCCACCCGCCCGCACTCTAGCGCGACCGCGTGCGTGCGTGTCAAGCCGTTGTGCGCCTACGCCGATCGCATCTCAAGAGGCGGCGCCCCACCCCACCCGACCTCCCTCCCCTCCGCTCCTCTGACGTAAGAAACGACTCCTCTTTCCTTGCAGAATAAACAGGAGCACACACGGTGCCCCGCAGATGGCTATCGCTGAAGACCGTCACGCCGTCTCAGCGGTGGCTCCTCTGCGCGTCAAGGGCGCGGATTTTAGCGATTCTAAACCTTGTTGAAATTTCTTCCCTATCAATTCTCCTGTACTTCTCCGGTTATGAATATTTTCTGGATTCCTTTATCCCCTTCGCTATCAACACTATCACCTATCTTCTCGTCAACTTATTTTTCAAGTTCATCACATCTAAGATTTCAGTATGTTATCTCTTCAGTTCTATATCCACCTCTATGTTTTCAACCTTTTCATGTACTTCTTCGTTCATCTTCTCGTGTATCTTTCACATAGCTCAGTATATACTTTTGTCACGCCGTGACGGATCTCTCGCCTTTTCAGCGTACCTTCTACCTTTTTTCTACCTTTCCTTTCCCGAAGAAAGCATTAATGATGTAAATGTGTAAATATACATATTTTTTATTTCATGTCCTTTATAGAAAATCAGATTGAAAATAATTCACTCCACGACTCTTAAAGCTCCTCTCCTTTCAATGCCTTCTCCGCAGTTACTTCCCTACTTTCAATTCTGCCCCCCCCCTTCTCCCTTTTCGTCCGACTGCTTCCCAATTTACCTCCTCCACATCACGCAAACGTCTCCCCCTCACCCTCTTCACATTCGCATCCATCTCCGCACTCTCACACTTATCCACCCACCACAACGCTTCCCATTTCCCCACCCAACTCTCCACTCCCTATTTCCTCACATCTCTCCCTCCTTACCTTTCCACCATCATACTACCCCATCTCCATAATCTTCACAACATACACTTCCACCTCCCCGTTCCCGAAGTCATTACCTCAACAACCTCTAACTGCGCGCTGTCTCTCTCCGTCCTCACACGCACACTCGCGGTGGCCGGAGAAGAATCACCCAGTTGTTGATAATTATTGGTTCGCACACAGCCTACAATAATTTTCGTCAATTATTTCAGTAGGAATTCCTTCCCACTTTACCGGCGATAGCAGTTTAACGAGGTAATTTAAAACCAACACTAATTAAGATATGGCTAATGAATAGGTAATACGCGGTCGGTGCGCGGGCGGCCGGCCCGGCCCGGCCGCTGCTCGGGTTCGGGTGCGTTGGACCGCGGGGGAATTAGCGGCCACGGCGGGAGGGTAGGGGGAGGGGGGGGAGAGCGGGGTGGCTGGCGCGCAGAGTGGGAGGAGGCAAGTGTCCCATGGTCGGTGATTCATCGCACGCCGGTCACTCACTGCTCCCACCGGCGGCAACAGGCGGCCTGGGAGACCGATTTGACAGGTACTGCCTGGTTTCTGCTGACAACTTAACTGCTTATTATGTCCGAGCACCGTATTCTTCAATGCGTTCTTTTTGCTATCTTATTCGTAAATAGTTTCCATCACTATCTGTTGCGATGTTATCGCTCTACACTACGTTCATTTGTTTCCCAGCCTTTCAAACTAGTCCCTTCTTGGAGTAACTCTTCTGTAACTGTTGAAAGAAGAATACGTGTAACACCTAATAGGTTGTACATTCTTACATGGTTTGATGATGAGTTCTACGCTCATTTCTCTGCTTAAGCCCGTGAGCAGATTGAGGTGACTTACATGTTAATATTATCTCCTTCTCAACCAGATGATCACAGTGATGGGGTATGGCTGGCTTGCACTGTAAGGATGATAATAGAGTGATCATCAGGGGGAGAGTGCTGGTGGCTGATAAATGATGATGGATGGGATGATACTTCAGATGAAATACTGTTGAAATGCGCGGATTGTTTGCGTTGCCTACCACGCTACAAACTCCTAATGAAAACAAATGCCTGACGACGGACTCGAACCGGCGATATGCTGTTACGCGCGCTTGAACGAAACTCCTACCCTCTGAGCAAACGAGACCAACTACATCGTTAAATACTATGTTAATCTAGAGGTAACGCGTCGATAATGAAGAGGCGAAATCAAACTTCCGTATTAATAACTTTATATAATGAACACTAGAATACAAGTTAATTTCTCTAAAACGAAATTTGAGTTGTTTTCTTTTTCATTTCAAAATATCCATTACCAGTAATACAACTGAATAGTAATAGAATTTATATAAAGGTATGTGATTCTCTAAGGGACCGCGAAGTTATTTTAAGATGTCCCTAAATCGGGTGATTTTTAGGCTATTTGAGATTATTATCACGTCCATGAAGGATTCGAATATAGTTCTTCTAATATTTTTCAGAGTCGTTTAGTCACACTCCGGTCTCGGAATTCAACAGCACGTGCATAGAAGGTAGGTTTACAGTTTTTTCAAACGATTTATTTGAGCCTAACAAGGCCTTTACATTCAGCATCAATATCGTGTCTCTTATCACCGACGTTGTGCATTCTTAGTGGGCCTTGCGGCCAGGCGCAGCTCCGCCGATCTTGAGTTCTGAAACGTGCGATTGCCCAGAGATGCGCACGGCGCTGGCTTCCTGCACTAGTGTGCAATAGTGATTTCCGCCCCTTCTAACTCCACTCAACTTTCAAAATCGAATTGCGCGCCATGAAAACTACCGAATTGTCCCCGCCAGATGCCGTGCCAATTGCATCTTATTTTATAGCGCCTCGGTCAGTTTTAATTCTTGAACTTACCTTTAATCCACTAGAGAAATTTGAGTAAGTTCACTATATATTATAACGATGGGCCAGTGAAGGTACCAATACGAATGATGGTGACATTAGAATTAATTGAAGTCTACAAAGTATACTTTTATGATGCTGAGGCATCATAACAGAATTCTGCGGTATGCGATGATTAGTCGATATCGGCATGATTAGCAGTTGAGACAACTCTTTCCACTTCTCCTCAAGTCTATCCAATCGTATACCGACGCGCAGGATATCTTACTCAATAGAAAACTTTGCCCACTAGAATCAATTACTGCTTTCCCCGACTAGGCGAAACATGTTTTTTCTATCGTATTTTTCGTACATTCAGTACACTCATAAATTCATAACACTTAACCTAACTATAGAACTTTGGAGATTGCTAAGCGTCGGTAATTCAATATTCTCTTTAAGAAAATTCAAAAATGACTTCTTGTACGACTGAGAACAAATCTATTCTGATGAATTCAAAGAACAGAGGTATGTATACAGAGAGAAAGACGAAAACGGATACAGCTACCACAAATAATGAATCAAAATGTAAATTAATGTATTCAAAAGCATTTGCGCATGAGACTTCTTCCCGGTGGGTTCATGATTCTATGTGTCCTAAATTTGCTAACCGCTAATTTTCGGTAGGTCCATCTTGTGAGTTGTTAGAGAAAACAATACGAAAATTTTAATGTTTTCGCTTTGCACGCAACACACAACGATAACCTTTGAGAGTAGTATAATTTACAACTTTCCGCGTTCCTTTAACTACACTTCCTTTCTCTTTCTGCCCTCCACGTGCGTATATGCGTGAGCATAAGCACTTATAACTTAATGACTTCTCACGCTGACAGATACGGTCAACCCGCATATTTTTTAATGTTTTATGTACACCATTTATTAAGTTTTATAAACACTATGCTGCAATGTTGCTGGAAAAATTAATAAATAGTTTGAACAATGTGCAGTTCATTAAATTATGCTTACCATCGACAGAAATAAAAATGTATTAAGAACGAGAAGTGGCAGTCAAATTAATTATTCAATAAAATGTTGTTGTAAGAACCTCTGATAGTCTTTACAAATACAATGTCTAAATGTCTGACGCATATATTTTAAAAGTAGAATAATATTGTTATTAAACGTAAATTAAATAATAAACTTTTTTATGAAGGAAGATTCTGTTTTACGGCTATATTCATCATTTCAGAATTTATTTCCTTCCCACATGCAGAGGTATGATAATACGTTCAGAGATCTGCCAATCTTCCCACATAACATGCCGCAGTTTATTTCGTTCAAAATGTAAAATGTTGGTCCTTTGAAAGTTCAAACAACGCAATCTGGCGTATAGGATATGAGAATATTGATCAATTACGAAAGTATTCGAAAAGGTTTAACCAGTTTTACCCTCAATTAGGACTGGATAGTAGTATAAATATGGTTTTAACCGCTTCATTGAATGAATGAAAGTTATCCAAATGCATTTTTGAAAAACAAAACGTTAATTATACATTAGAATTTAGTCTTCCTCTATTTAAAATATTCAGTTCACTAAAAAATACTCTTGAAACAAACACTGATGCAGATTTATCCTGCATAGAAACAAAAATTTTATTGATATCTATGATTTCAAAATAACTGGGTTTTTATAATCTCTTATGCCTTTTAAACAGAATAAAAACCTATTTATTTCCTTTTACAATTTTTTTCTGTTTCTCCTGGTAAATCCCTGAAATATTGAACATATTTCGAGGCGTGTTTCAATGAGAGGGAGTTCATTTTGTTCCGAATAATTTAGGTCCCTTTTTTCAAATTACTGTTTTCCTCTTTATCTAAGCAATAATAGTAGTCTGTTTTTTCATATCAATCAACATTCTATTTCGATCTTAATAAAAATTTGTATGCATAAATTTGAAAATACGTAAAAGATTACTGTCTGTATGAAATTCCATAAAAAATACTCCTATCTCTTAGAACAATATTGAAATGTGTCATTTTTCAGTTTGTTGCAAATATAGAAAATAATAAGTATATTCACTAAAAGGAATAAAACTTTCTTGAAAGTCCATAAAATGTACTACAAAATGCATTTTGATCCCATTTTAGGACTGCAATTAGGTTAAGAATAATTGAAGATCAAGATTGTTATTGATTGTTTGCCGGGAGTTTACTACAATGCCCGTTACAACGATGGTCTTGGGCAGACTAGGCGAGACAGGAAGATTATGATTAATAAACAACTGAAAACGGAGGGTATTTCATCTAAATTATTTAATAAAATGCAATACCGTAACGTTAGTGGTAAATGTGAATTTTGTACTCTTATTTCTGAAGAAAACTGTACTACACCTCAGTTTTCTAGAAAATTGATTAATCTTTATTTCTTAAATAAGCAAACTGCATTACTCAGGATATCCGACTCAAATTTACGAAGAAGAAGAGGTCTGAACCTTAGACCACTCAACGGCAAATAACTTCATCCTATTATCCGTATCACAGCCATATTCCTCAAAAGAAAATAAAGACCGCTGTCTCGACAATGCCGCAACAACACGGACATTCCACCGTAATAGCCCCTCGAGCTAGCAGATTACTCGCAAATCGCCCGACAAGAAAAAACGCGCGCACCGGAATACACGCATCAAAAGACGTGCGTTTATACGCATCCGCCAGTCGACTTTCCGTGCAGGAAGCGGTCAATCCGCTTGCGACAAACCACTGACCGCCGGGCGGGGCGGTCGGGTGGTCTGGCCGCGTCGAGCGAACGCGTAGGCCTCGTCAACAGTGGCATCGCTCCGATCACAAAGCCACGGAGACTGTCGGTTACAAAGGGCGGCGTCTTGCGGGGTTCTTCCTTCCATTCTCCTCCGCCGAGCGGGGTTTTGTCTGTCTGTATTGGTATTGCTTATTACGCGGGTAATGTAGCGTGCTCCACAATAAGGAACGCTGCTCTAATATGCTATTAATGTGAGGGATCAAGGGAAGCATCGCCATTCTGCTATTCCTTTTCATGAAGAGATGACTGCTTTTAGGGGCAGGCGGAACTGTAATTATTCGTGTATAGAGGACGTCCGCCCGTTTCACTGTGATTTCCACTCCGCGTGTACGTAGTAGGACGCATCTCCTCCAACGGAAGGCGAAGCAAAAGAGCAGGTTTTCTGGGAATTGTATAAGTCTCGGGGCACTTTCTGATTTGACCTGCAAAGGCGTTTTCTTTTTCTTCTACCGGTATTTTAAATACGTACAAAGCACTAATATAGGCCATTGTTGTTTATAATACACAGCCTTTTTTCTGTCAACGTTCACAAAGTCTGGGCGACGAGAGAGCCATGGATGGGAAAAAGCGCGCCATCTTTTCGTGTGAATATGTCCTGTGCAGTTCGGAGGAAAAAAAATGTGATGCTGGTATCTATTATTCTTCATAAAGCCCAAATTACTGTTGTCAATTGTTCTCAAAGTTTATATAGGAAAGCACTGTGCTCTCTTTGTTCTGTCGTCTTAATCCATTGTTTATTGTCCATTGTGAGAAGAATTATTTCCTAGCGGCCGTAATGCGACACGACGTCCTCCGATGGGAATCCGCGATGGCGCGCCGCGGCACCGACAGCGCCGCCATGTCTTCTGCAGGGCGACGCCGCGGCGCTGGTGGCGTCGTCAGCAGTGGCAGTGGCGGGAGTGGTGGCGTGCACGGGGGTGGGGAAGCAGCACTGAGAGAAATAGGGGTTGCGTGTCAAGAGGAGTAGAGATGGACGGAAGGTAGCGGTGGCAGGGTGGTACCGTGGTGGATTGGCGGTGTGCCGTTAGTGTTTGAAGTGGTAGTACAGTCATGTGTTGGCGGGTGGCGGGATTGTGAGGCAAGATGGCGCTGGCGTAATGGTGGAGGTGGGATGACTATGTCCGATTGGTGACGATGCTATAGCAGTGATGGAGGCGGCAGTGGTGGAGATGGGAGGTAAGCACGGAATAGCCGTGTGTAGGTGGCAGGATCATGGTGGCTGAATATTGAAAATTGTGGCGGTAGGAGACGGCAAGAGGCGGGATGGTGGCGGGCGAGATTGCGGGTGGCGAAATGGTGATGGCAAAGTCGGAGGTGGGATGGCTGGGGTGGGTTGGTGGTGATACGAAGGCCGACAGCGCGCAGTGCGAGGCAGAGGGGGTAAGCACGGAATAGCCGTGGTTGGCGGTGGGATGGCGGCGTCGGCACGCGCGCGTGGCGCGAGAATCTCGCTCTTGTGGGCTTCACCGGGTACGTGGCGAGGCGTAAGGCGCGACGCAAAGGGGGGGGGCAGAGAGCTCTTTGCGAGGGTTGTGACATTTCCGGTCACACTTGGGGACGCGGCGCGGCGCGGCTGCCAAGTGCCGCCGCTTACGGCGCAGCTCGTTTGGCGTTTGTCTTGCTGCTGGAGTCGCTGGAGGGTGGAAAGCTATATGCGGTGCCCCAGCGTCCTCCTTCAATGAGATAGACGAGACATTTTGTGACTGACATGGTGTTTGGAATAATTATATTGATAAAAGTGACTACCACCACCACCATACTATTACTTTGATCGGAGATGCACATTTTCAAAACGCTTACATTAATTTATGTAATACATTGTAATCACTGTATTAGCTAATATGTATAATAATTACTTATTTAAAAACTAATAATTTTATGATTCATGTTCATAAAATATTATGTAGTTTTCTGACCATATTCAGTAATTTTGACGTGAAAAAACGAAGGATGATTTAAATTTTTGAATTGTAAATCATAACAGGCATATTACCAACTCTGCCTCTTTGAACCTATACACAACATTTATTTCATAACTCAAATAGTTTCTCAAAACTAAATATTATAAAATGTTATAACGTTAATATTTTGTTAGTAATCGGAGACTTCTCTTTTTTCACTTCTTATTTCAGTTCAACATTTCTTTTCGAAAGAGACTCAGTAGTGGCTTCATGAAAAAAATGATTCAATACCCTTACATGATAAGGATATCGTTAATATTATTTATAATATTTATGAATATATTTTAACCTCACTCATGCATTACAAATCTCAATAGTATTGATGAGGTACTTCTAATTCCTTGGTTACATGCACTAATGTTTACAAAAATGAAAAATATGTCAAACTGATTGTATTTGTTTGATTTAACATTGAAAATATTTAACTTGTGTATTCAGAGAGCAGTATGTCCATGAGATTTATTTATTCAACAATGATATTTAAATGGAGAGGAATCATTATAACTTCTTGAATCGAAGAGTATGGCCATTTGAGATACAAAACTTCAATTCAGATAGCATTTAAACCTTTTTGGATATTGTTAATTTTAAGCATGTGGCATTTTCTTAACTTGTGTGTTTTGATTTTTTCATTTATGATTAATTTATTGTTCATGATGTACTCATATTATTATATTGATATGTCATTTATTGTGCTAAAAGAAAAGCATATCAATTGTACAATTAATTACGTAGTACAAATATCTATTCCTTATTTCTGCCTCATTTCGCGCAGAATTTTTATAGATGAGATGAACTCAATCAGCAACCAAGCAGTGCCTTGCGGTAGTTTTCATAAATCTCATTCAAGAAGGCGTATACGTCTGGTCAATGACATAATATATTCCAAGAGAATACATAAAAAAGTGCGAGATCCTAGATCGTTCCACCGCGAAGACATACGGCGTACTCGACGTCAGACAAAGAAATAGTTGCGTTTTCGATCGTAACTCTTTCTTGCAAGTGGCGCAACAAGCGCGCCAGGAAAGCGTGCTTTCTGTGTAAAGCCGCCTTTTGTTCATCAGCAAATCTCCACTTAACGCTGGCACAATTTCCTTCCAGTCCACACACACACACCGCACTTCAGTGCTCAAATTAAGGGAGTACCAAGTAGATTCTGTAGAAATATGTATCGGTACCATCGAATTATTTCGAAACCCTGTTGGGATGTGAGTTTCGAAAAATTTCCTGCGGGTTTTAATGAGTGCGAAGCACGCTTTGAGAAAACGCCCAATTCCGCTTGTCCGATTTTTACACGGAAGTGACGTCACCACCATGTCAGGAAGGACAGACGTGATTCATCTTTACCTGCGAACGATTGTGATTGTTCCAGTCCGTGCGAACGGAAGTGACTGGTGAGTCAGGTCGCTAAGTCTGCAGCAGACGAATGAGGTACATTGTGTCTACAATGAGGGAGGTAGTAGTATAATTCTGATCAGAGGTTCCAGTTTTGTCTTCCTCTTTGAATGCGTATGAGTTCAGGGTAATGGTCGTCTCCGTGGTATTTCTTCGAATCAACTCCGAGGCTTTGCTTTCTCTGACTTATTGGCTCGTTCCAATGGTTTCAAAATCGTTCCTTAACCGTGTTCTACATTAGTAGTACCCACATTTACAAGTACATTTTTTGTATATATTCCTATTTGAACACTTTTTAAACATTAATTCTCGTTACATTCTTGTGTATTCTCGTTACATTACCTCGCTCAATTTCGTCTTTTATCGATGTACACAGTTCTCTCTTTAACTGGGCAATTTTTTCTTAATATTCACATCATGTCATGATGCCAATTTATTGGCAATAATTTACGAGTTTCAATTTATACTCTTCTCTTACATTTTTACACTAGCTCGCGTTGTTCCGTTGCAAATTTATCTACTTTACTCTCTTTCTTATTAAATTTTAAGCGATACTACACAGCTTCGTCCGCACTCTTCGTGTCTGCACTGTCGCTAACTAGTTGATCTGCATTCTGATTTCTGTTTACTCTTTCAACATCCTCCCCCTTTATTAAAAGCGCATTTAGCTTTACTAAGCGTAACTTTGCTTGCAGAGGTTTTCTTGAACCCTCCTTTTGCTAGACGTTGTAGGAGTACAGCCGGGGGTTTTAGTTGCTACTTTGTTAGCAACACTATGAAAGCACGCAAATAAATTTTCAACAACACTTCGACTCTTGAGTAAATATTTCTTGTTTTGATGTGTCACTCTTTCTCATCATTCTTTCATACGTTTTTCATCAAGGATTGTGGGGAAAGGAAACTCGCACAGAATATTCCTCTCTCGCATTTACGAAAAACTCAAATCGTTCATCTATTCCTGATTTTTATGCTCATCAACTTGTGTATTCATTCGAGTAAATTCATTCTTGATGAATTATAAACTAATAATTATTAGTTTTATTATTATTATTATTATTATTATTATTATTATTATTATTATTATTATTATTATATTGATAATAATGAATATCGCAGTGATTTTTATAAACTTCAAGGACGTTTAATATTTTGAGTGCATTTTGATTATAAGCTAAAACCATTGCATCTCTCACTACAACATTATTCCATTCTTTCTCTTTCACATTATTTCTTTGTTATTAAGTTTATTAATATCTTGATATTTCTATCACCCCTAAAATGAACTTAACATTTCATTTATTTTTTATGTCTGACTGATAAATCAGTTCTTTCAATTATTTTATTTATATATTTATTCATGTGTATACGTACCGACTGTCACCATCGACTTGTATGTACTTGTAATTGAATTAAAAATACTTACAAGTAGCAGTGTTTGTCAAACCCTTCCCTCCATTTGCCCGCTTAAACCGCAATATTTGAACGTATTATCGTTTACCCTTCCTTTCATCTAAACAATTTCGCATTTATACACCTAACTTTCGCGTGTTCTCTATTAGCTAGTTTTCTCGCGTTATGAACTCGCGTTCGATAAATATTCCAAATCGGTTATTGTTGATCGAATATCCACATATAAATACTTTAGCATTACGTCCTTCACTCCCGCATTTCGGCTAGATCCATTTCTGTTTGCCCATTCACTCTACCAGCAGAATCAGTCTTCGATGATTTTTTGCAATTTCTCTCCTTCCATCTTCCTGCGTAGTATTAACTGGGTCTGATGCTCATTCACTCCCACATCTGTATAGCCTCGCGTTTACCCCTATGCTCACTGCACTTGCAAACTAACCCACTCACTGTCGTTACAAATATTACGCATCCCACTTATCGCTTACCCATCTACAAACCTGTACTCACACGTTGGGCAGATCGCTCACCACTAACCCGCTCCACCCACAACCAAACTAATATTCTGCACTCGGTCAATTCCGCCTTGCACCCTCCCTTTCCCACGCAGTTTCGTCCACCCGTTTTCGCAGATCGCTCGCTGCCGTCCGCCCCCGCCATCATACCCCCATACCCCGCGCCCATGCCCGCCCATGCCGCTCAATGCCCGCCTATACCACCGCCCCCTATGCCCACCACCCCCCAATGTTTTCCCCGCCGTCCACGCTCCCCCACCACTCGCCTGCTCACACCCCTCCCGCCTAACGCGCTCGCTCTCGCCGGGTCACCCGCTTGCCGCGCCCACCGCCCGCCGACCGACGTCCGCGTGCAGCGTCGAAGCCAAGCGTCGTTTAACGACTCCCTGTGAAGTGCAGGCGACGATTCGGCGATAACAGCGAACGCTCCAAGACCTGCGCTCGCGGCGCCCGCCCGCCTAGAATAGGAAGTGCTCACCCCCCCGCCCCCCCCCCCCCCCCCCCCCCCCCCCCCCACCCCCCCCCCCCCCCCCCCCCCCCCCTCCCCACAACGCCCGGCCCCCGCCGCCACCGCAGCGACTTCGTCGTCACGCTCGGGTTGGCGGCGATATGTAATAACAATAATAATCGTCATAAGAGAAGGATGGAGAAAAATGCGCCCTCGAGATGCGAGATGAGCGTTCGCAGATAAGAGCTCGGCATTTCCTACCGTGAGCGCTGCGACAAACAATTAATACACGTTCTTTGTCCCGCTCGTTGATGCAGCCACGTTCGCCGTCTCTGTCGCGCTTTTTCATTGTTCATCTCCGTAACTTTATAATGAGTAATTAGTTCAGTCACAAAGGCGGAACTGTCACGAAAAAGATAAATTTTTCTAAAAAAATAATAACAGAAGCAGCAGGTCGTTGCTTTCGTAAGCACCAAACAGGAAGAAGAGGAATAAAAAGCAGCGATGCGACGGTTACAAGTCGTCGTTCCTTCTGCGTTTTTCTGTTTCATTTAATGCTGGGTCGTTTTGTTGCGTCCCCAGTTTCAATGTTAAAAACCACCTTGAGTCGTCTCCCGCGTCTACTTACGCTTTACGTTTTAGGAATAGATTCTTTTGACAAATGCGTGAGAAGACGTGGGGAGCTTTTTGCCAGTAGGAACAATCAATCGAATTCGCCACAGAAGGATGACAGCGAAGTGCGGAGGGGAAAAGAAGAAGTACGCAGAGTTATTCCAATGCTAGAAATTCAATTACATTGTTAACATTTCTTGCTCGTGTTAAGCGTCGGCGTCTGGGCGTTGATGGGGAGAACCGGTCCGCCGAACTCTTTTCGTGTGTCCAACAGAGAGATTTTATATCTGTTCCATCTTCGCACGGCCCGGGCGGCGGTCATCCATGTGAAGGCTGCATGCCGCGCTCGGTCGGCGTGGGAAGGACCAGCGGGCGCCATCTTAACCATTTACGATTTTCCTCATAAAAAGGACAGGCGTTCGCGCGCGCCCCGCCGCGCTGCGCCGCGCCGCGCGGAACGGCTCCTGCGTGGCGGGCGAGAGACCAGATCTGTCGTGCCGAAGAGCATTCCGGCTTCTTGGGAAACGCCGCGGTCGGGGAAAGAGGTTAATAGAGTTAATTAGTGGGAACAAGGATAATGGGACTCTTAACGTCAGGTTACGGATCGCTTAGAACGCTACCGAGCGTCTCGATATTCCGAGAGGAGTCGCGGTGGCGGCGGAGGCTGGGTTCGTGTTCCGATCTTGCGTTGAACTCCCCGCGTTCGCGGGGCGCACCGCGGGCTGTGGCGAGGAGGTGCAGCATTCCAGAAGATGCGCAGTTGACTCACAAGTTCAGCTACCGGGAGAGGAAGTTCATTGCGTTAACTGATGTCACTTTGCCGCAGACCGGGAGTCCTAGGATCGAGTACCGACGGTAGCTGGATTTTCGGCCGCAGCTACATCGATTTCAGTCGCTGTCTGAAGGACAATTCGGGGGCTCTGGTTGGCAGTTTTCCTTAGTTTCACCAATCAACACGAGACATATACCTGTGGAGTACCCTAACAAACCATGCGCGGACCATGCGCGATTTTTCCTTCGTTTGCCTTGTCCTGTCTTCACCCCTTACACACACACTAACATGAACTACACTTGCAACGTGACGGGAGACCGGCCGGGAGCTTAGAGCTTGTCTCGATGGTGAGAGATAGTTGGTTAGGGGAACCCCTCTATCAGACGGTAGGTCGGGACCGTATCTCGCTATCCAGCGGGAGGAGATCACCGCCACCTGCCGAGGAAAAACATGCCCTACACATAGTGGAATAATGACCTCAATAGTTGTCGCGCTGGGAATAACTAACAACCAACCAACCAGTTCAGATAAAGTTGGTATTTGCCTACCGTACTCTACTGCATTTAAATGTAGATTGATTATTATATTTTTGCGCAACAATTAGACATGATATTATTCTCCCTGTAGTGTTAATATCTAGTTATGTTACTGGCTCATACAAAATAAATTAACTTAAAAACGTTTGGATTCCCTGCCAATTAGGAGGTAAATTGAACATCTTTTATTTCAAACATTCGTGCGCAATGTATCTTATCGTGCGCTGCTACTGATGTTCTGTCTTGAGCTCTAGCAGTCTTTCAGAACGTTTGCCCATACGCAGACGTGCTATTGCACAGGGACATACAAGGCTGTCAAATTCGCCATTGATAATGTAAACGTAAACGTTGGTTATTCAAATATGTGAAAAAATGTTAATTTTCTACTGATGTACATTATTTTAAAACATTTTTTTGTATATTTTGTCAACCTGGGTGTTTGTCTATTTGATAATTCACTTTTTGAATATGTTTCCTTCTGTAATTAAAGGTAATAACTTACTTGAATTTATTTTATTGGTTATTTAAAGAACAACGTTTCGTTGCCTGATGCACCCAATTCATCAGGTGACACTTTAACAAAAATAAGATTAACATCGGTTCAAATTAAATATAATAAAAGATTAACTTTCGTAACCACAAACTGTTTTATTTATTCCGTTTGTAAAGAATACAGATTGTTATATCTTTAGGAATAATAATGATAATAATAATAATAATAATAATAATAATAATAATAATAACTGGTAATGTTAGTTCATTATTTCACGAGAAAAAAATGAAACATTTTAAAGAAGGCATTCAGTATGCTTTGCTTTATTTCAATGTAAAATTTATAGAATGAATTAAAAAATGAGATAATTATTTCAGATAGTCTGAATTGAGTAAAACTTTATGATTTATATTGTGAAGATGCTCAAAACTATTATTTCAAATTCAAAGATTATATATTCCAGCACGTATTTACTTACTGCGTGCTAAGAAGGTATAAAAAAGCGACGTTGTTCGCGTCGTCATCTTTCACAACCTAGGTTCGTCAAGGTTAATCAGATGGAAACTGACTGCACTTCGTTAATGTTGCATTGTTTAAAAAACGTTCTTGGCAGTATCGGTGTGGCGTGTTGGCACAACTTACCTCGCACATATATTGGCTCATGTCGTACAAATAAAGAACTTGAGAGCATATCGTTTAAATTTTATGGCAAATCCATCACATAATTCTTCCGCATATTTACTAATAATATTCATGTATCAACATTTTGAATTTTCTCATATCTTAATAAGAAATTGAAAATAAATTAATTACTTCCCAAATATAATTATTTATTCGGGAAGGTTTCAAAAAATAAATTATTTACTGATGTCTGAATGGCATTAGTGCTTCATACATTTGAACTCTATTATCATAATTTGCATGAGACAATGCATTGTAAATACGTGACATGTCTAGTTTTTTTCATGCTGTCATCTTTTACTGTTGAGTAATATTGCTCAAAGACTAGCATTCAACATAGAAAATAGGAATTAGATTCATATATATCTTTAAACATAATGTGACTCTATGTATGTATTCCTAAACAACTTATGACGAAATGCATTTATTATTATTCCAATTTTCATCAAATGTAGCAATGCTTTCACCCAATTATAATTTTGAAGACGCAATACTGTTTCAAACTCACAAATATTTCTATTAAACGTTCGCGATAATCTCTGTCAGCAACCCTTCTCCCCAGGACAACCGGATTAAACTCACTATTCTACATTACCAATAAATCACACTTTCGTGATAACGAACTGCTTAATTCTCAAACGCTGTCAAATCTACGGCAAATCTAAGGCATTCTACAGCATTGTCAACAACAAATCTACGGCATTGTCAAACCTCAAACTCCTTCGTCACGGTAAAGACCGCGCACTGCCTCGAGACCGGGCCGACGACAGCGGGGGAAACAGCGGGGGGTCCGTGTGCGCGCGTGCTGGCGGCGGCGGCGGCGCGGGGCGGGTCCAGCGTCCGGAGAGGGCGTCCCGCGCCCCGAGCCGCACAGGACGCGCGTTCCGCGTTTTAATTATCCTGCCGCGGCTTCTCATTTTGGCGGGCGCGCGCCGCCCGGCAGACGCCGTGGGCGGAAGGCGGGGGCGGAGGAGGGTAAGGCCGGCGTGGGTGGGGTGGGGCGGGGTGGGACGCAGCACCGCGATGGCACGTGGATGCGCCCGGGAGCCGGGCCTTGGGGACGCCTGATAAGAAGGCCATTGGGGAACAAGGCAAAAACAATGGGCCAAGAAAAAACGAGGGGTTTGGGAAGGAATAAAAAAACCCAAAAAAAACCACTGACCCCCCCCGGGGGTTTTAAATGGAAGGAAAAGAGCTGGAACTGAGATGGGTGGCCATGTTATGATTCGATGAGCTGGTATGCAGTGGACCCCGACTCGGTCGTTCTGGTAGATATTTTCTATTTATAAATGGCGGAAAGAAATTGATAATACTACGGTGCAATTTTATTTTTTGTTGACGTTGACAATGTGCCCTCTTAGTTGGACCAGTAGGAAGCCAGACGAGGGTTTGCGATTTCCGTAATGAAAATTAAAAAAGGAAGCGCAATGTGCGAGATGTGTCAATGTGATATATCGATAGGAGGAGAAAAACAAGAGATCGATAGAGTTCGAATGTCATAATGAGGAAATACGAAGTGGTTTTTCGGGAGTATATTTCGTGTGAAGTTGGTCCCGGGTTCGATTCCCGGTCAGGGCAAAAATGAAGCTGTAAGCTATTTTAAATACAAATCAGTTTCTATAGGTGTGTGGCGAAACAAGAAAATCTCAGCTACCAGGCCAAGTAAGTAGATATGGTAAATGGGAATCACATTCTGGCCCGCCACATGTACCGCCTTTTAGACGTGGATAATATATGAAAGCGGGAATGTATGTCTAGGAAGACCACTATCTAACAAAAGTCGAAGTCGGATAAAATCGAACATTAAAAGATCAAATACTAACGTACATGCATACATCCATATGTAAACGATGAAACTAGCATTGCAATAATTTAGAGCAATAATTTTTAACTTCAGTAATTTATACTTAAAAGTATAAAAATTGAGACAGATTTTTTAAGTACATTTTTAAATTTTAGCATATAACATTGTTATTAACTGCCTCAAAAAACACAGGTGCAAAACTACTAAACATTCTTATATTGCTGTTTTAGTTATGTGTACATAAAACTTGTAATATTTTGGAAGTAAGTCTTCCTAGTTTGACGGTGAGCTCAAAAAATTTAAAATAATGTATCACGGTTTCGAATTTAGCGCGAAAGTAATTGATTTGTTATATTTATCACTCTGAAATATTCCTTGCATGCCGAATCAACTCACTCATTAATTAAGTCCCTATTTTAATCCGGTCTTAAAATGCCAACACATCTGCAAATGAGAGGAGACAGAGTAGGCGAGACGTGGAATGCACCAAATGCATGACGTAAGGCGCGGGGACGCGCTCCTTCGGAGCCAACGCTGCGGGGAGCGCAATCGGAGCCAGGAGGCTCCGCGTGAGCAAAGCCCTGGGGGGCCCCCCCCCCCCGGGGGGCGGGGGGGGCCTGGGTGTGTGGGGCGGGGGCGGGGCGGGTGCCGGCGCGCGGCACGCCTCAATCGCGCTGCCCGTGTCCAATGCGCGCAGCGAGGCGGTGGGGACGGGCGCGGCGCACGAGCGCGGAAGCACGCGGCGGGGCGGGAGGGGGGCAGGGTGGGGCTGCTTGCAGCCGCGCCGCCCCATCCTCTGCCCCCGCTGCTGCTCTCATTGCGGAATGCATCTGCGGTCCAGGCAGCCTCCGCCCCGACACCGGTAAGATCCTGCTTGCGCCAAGTCTTTCCTAGCTTTTGTGTCAACGTACTGACATGCCTAACCAACCCGATTCCGGCTCCCTCTCAACTCTCTACATACGGGACTCCTTCTCTGAGAGGCCCCGCTGTCAAAAGATTCCTCCCAGGTCTCCATCGTTGTCTAAAAATGGGATTCCTAGCCACATATTGCTCTATTCTTTTCTTGCCTCTTGAATATCACACTCCCTCTCTATTTCACTTTTTCTGTTTCACACTTTCTCCGTCGTTCTTTTTCCTTCCCAGCTAGCTACCTCCCAATTCTGTCTATACCTTTATTCTCGTTCCTCTCTCTTCTGTCCTTATATTTCTTCAACTCTCATACTCTCCATTTTCATTCCCCCCTCTCATCTTTTTTTCATGTAACTCACCCTCTTATCTCGAATCCCTTGTACTATCATTTAGTTAATCCATCCGTTTGATATTACATATGTGCCGTCAAGTCGTCGCCATCCTGCTCCTTCTTCCTCCTATACGCACATGCGTCAGTTGCGCCTAGAATTTAGTTCAGTCTCTCTCTCTCTCTTTCTATTTTTATTTCTTTCTCTCTCTCCGTCTCACTCCCCCTTTCTCGCCCTCTCCCTTGTCTCCCTCCCCCTCTCCCTCTCTCTCCCTCTCTCTCCCTCTGTCTCCCCCCTCTCTCTCTCTCTTTCTCTCTCTCAAGCAATGGAAAAACAATTTCTTGTTTTCAGCAATCGGTCACAGAGACAGGAAAATAAAAACAAAAAGTTGCCAAAAACCCTAACTAAAATTATTCCTTGTATAAAATATTTGCAAACTAAAGTCTTACAACATTGCAGTCCAGCAACTGTCCTCCGCATTTAAAAATGTTTCTTCTTGGATTGTAATGCGTGGTTTTGTATGTTTTTTCTCTGATTGTTTTTTGCCTTGCATGTCTTTAAATTAAGTCCCATGGGTTATTGCCTTTCTTTGAGTGAAATCCATTGTTTTAACAATTAGACTTTCAAATTTCATTAAATAAATCCACGTTTGCATCTTCGCGTATACGAAATCTTTCCTATATACGAAATCTTTCGTTTATAAACACCGACATTACTTTTCTACGCCTTGAGATATGTATAACCTCAATATTCATGTTCTCTTAAGATATGACTAAGGTTCTTACCTTCAATGGGAGGAGACGGAGTAAATAATTTTGAGTTCATCAATTAATTTCTGAACTGTTACAAATTTACTTTGTCTCTATAATAATTTCAGACTTCATATGTTATTCTTCCTCATTTCATTTGAAAGAGATATGTGGCTAACTTTCAGTAAATCTGTTTTGAGTCCCCGTAATGACTCCATATTTCCCCACGATATTTCTTGGCTCAAATTGTATCTTTCTTGAGGTTCTACTTTTATTAGATGAGTAGCGGAAATCGTGGCCTTCTGTATGCCAATAACCTACGATGAGCCTCGGAAACAGTTCATTAAGTGGAATGGCTTGTGGGAAAATATCCAACAATATCCAGTTTGTGTGGTAATGCCAGTCTTTATTAACGGGCAATGCGAAGTCCTGTGGCGGCCAACACTCATTTTGTGGGAAGAAATTTGCGAGAATGTTGGAATCGGTGCATTGACATCGGTGGGGAAGTACGATGTCTGTACAAATTTTGTTATTATATGTTCGCATTAATGAAAACCCTACACATCTACAGTGTTATAGCATACATAAAAACTGAAGATATGAAATCATGCGCGAATGTACACTCTTACTGAAAAATGTTAATTATAGTAATTCTTAGAACGTGGCTGGACAATGGAAAATTTCAGGGGTTAGCGAGAGATACATCACACTAATGCAGTTTTAATATATTGTTAGTTTTATATTTGACGGACATTCTTGTCATGGAGGGCAAAGAAAATCAGACTGACGCTCTCCTGGTGAGAAGATGGAAACTTGTAATAGTGGATGGGGCGAGAGAGCTTAAAGACCATCAGGATTTTCTGAGCTTGAAAAACATTAATTGATAAGTTTTATCATATTTAATTGACCTCTTAATGTGTAGAAGCCATCTTTTCTAAGGATACTCCTTAAAGTTATACAGAAAATAGGAAAGAAATTACATGGAATGTTTTTTGTCATTTCTCCTTATAAAGGCGAAACGTCTCCGCCCATAAGAACGTACGAAGTTGGACGAAGGACCAGGATGTCACCGCGGCACTTCGCAACTTATCGCGCGTCTATATTTAGCGCCATTGCCGCTCTAACGGCGTCTTCGCGTATTTTTATCGCGCCCTAATATCGCCAGATGTCATCCGCGGTTTTTCTCCCTTCGTCAAGGCGGACGCTTTTTTTCCGAATCGCTCCGTTGGCACCCGTGCACCGTTCGCTCAGTGGCTGACAACGAGCTTCTCAAAGGGCAAAGGAACTGCAGTTTCTGGTCAAAGAAGTAGATTGGTATTCATCGTGATGAGTGAACATTAATCTGGATTGGGCAGATGATGTTTGATAACGTCGCAATTGTAATTTTTTACCATGCTTTCTCAGATAAATCTAAGGTGGAAACTTCGCCTTAGTCTTCTTCAACTTCCCACACACACACATACGTGTTCAAGTTATTAGACTAAAGGAATTTTTTGTAAAATATTTGCATTTATTACAGGTTTACATCCGTGTATATGTTACATTAATACATATAATACTTAATTGTGCGTTACAAAAAAGGTTTTAAACGTTTCTATCCATTTCTTTTATCATGGAACTGAGAAATATTAAAAATCCATGCTTAAATCTAATAATGTGAACATGTCTGTGGGATTTTACTTATACATTATTACATTTACTAATGGGAGAAGCTTATAATATAGATAACTAATGATTTGTTGCTGAGAAGTGACGAGTGAAGTACGAAAATAATGGATTCAACATCCTATTCGTCCACAATGCCTTCATACTTCAAATACACGTGTTCTTTCGTAACGAGAAAATTTCGTTGCGAGATTGTTGTTTGAAATGAATCGCAGGAGTTAAGCCGTGTAGGGAAACGGACATAGTAGTGGTTTACAATACTAGCTGAAAATATTTACATGTTCGGGAATTGAAATACTAAATCTTATGCATTTCAAAATTTAACAGAATTTACTTGAGAAACATCAACACACATTTATTTTGGAAACTTATGTATTAATGTATTCGTGACATTAAAATGTATACGTAAGAATGCATTCATTAGAGACTTTTAGCATGAAATTGGTAACAAATATAAAAGTTAATAAAAATATTTGATCTTTTTTAATTACCTTATTTTTCTTCTTTGTTAACAAATAATAATTGCAGAATCATCTGATATTCAGGTCAATGACACAAGAACGTTGTGTTAGAATCTGGTAGATACAATTCAATAAAACAGACAATTGGTATTTTCAAGGTTGGTGAAAAAATGGAAGATAGGTCCCTGAACACACAACCGAAGAATGAGAATGTCTCATTACCCCGAGAGAAATGTATCACATCTCATTATAAAACCATAAAGACATAGGGCTATTTGGGATCATGTCCAGATCATTCGAAAATTATTTTTCTCAGAATATTCACGGAACAGTAACTGGTAATTTACTTCATATTGTACGTATTCTACGCATTAGAGGCGCCTGCGGTATGATTCGAAGAGAAAAAATCAGTGACTGCATGCTTCAAATGGCTTTAGAATTCGAGTCGTCTTCAAATTCATATTGTAATATACGCAAAGTGCGGAGGAACCACAGTTGACGCTGCAGCGGTGGAGGGAGGGCAATGGCCCTTCAGGGCTTCGTGGTTGCACCACGAGTGTGCCCCGGCCACACGCGCGCCTATCAGGTTTGATGGCGTTGAGTGCCTGTTCCGTCCACTGTGTTCGTTTTCGTATGCGCCCCGTGGTTTGCGCGCGTCCGCCGCGAGCGCCATCTGCGCGCCGGAAGCGATTAGGAGTATCGGGCGGGCGCGAGATGGCTATCTGTTGAGCGGCGGGCGGGCGACAGATGGGCGAATGGAGTGTACGGAGCGTCGCGCACCGTCGAGCCTGCAGCTGGCTCGGCGTCTTTGACGGCGCCGCCCACCCTTTGCTACCCCTTCTGCCTCCGCATGGGATGGCAAAATGGCAATGGCGGTGGGCTGAGTGCGTTGGCAGTTGGCGGTGCTGGTGCATAGGCTGCGGTGGCGGGTGGCGGTGGCGGTGGCGGGTGGCGCGGCGGCGGCTGGTTTGACGGAGACGTGACTGACGGTGACGACGACGACGTGCGCGGATGTGTCGGTGTCGGTGTCTGTTAGGGATGGCGACGAAGCTGACGGGACGTAGCGGTTAAGCGAATTGGGGTGGTGGAGGCGGACGGTTGTGGACGCGGGGCGGAGACGGTGGCGGAGACGGATTGGCGATGGCGAGGCGGTTGGCGTGGCGGTGGCGGTGGCGGCGCTGGCGTCCGACGGGGTGAGCGTGGAGCGGAGCGGGCGGCGCGGCGGCCTCAGTGAGCGAGGTTATGAGCCTGTGGGCCGCGGGACCACCCAGTGCGCGGTGCATAACAGCGCCGTGGGCGAATCTCCGCGGTTCGGCAGTCCGTATTCCAGGCACGCGCCGCGACACCGCCGCCCCCGCTGCGGCGCCGCTTGCCACTGCGCCCCGACGCCCGTTCTCACCAGTGCCGCCCCGCCTGCATACACCCGTGCATCTCGCAACAACTGTCATCGGGAAACGTGGTCTCCGCATCCATCACAATTGAATCAGCAGGAGGAAAAGGGAGTCAGGTCAAAAATACTTTTTTTCCCCTATGTTGGAAAATAATACGTTAAGGCAAGGGCAAATTTGCACTGTGAAGAAAGTAAGTCACAATTATAACATATGTATATAACACGTACGCGGAGTATATATATAATATTCCTTCCTCCTAAACTGCAAACAAGCTTGTTCCCTTCTCCACAACCATTAATTGGTTCCTTTGCGCTTACTACTGCCACACATTCACTCTGTTTTCATTCCCCCTCCCACCCACACTACTCCCACCATCCACTTCTATCTGAAGTTTTCTCTCCACATTTCGCCCAAAGCGTTCTATACCGTTCCTGACCTTTTTTACCGACAGATATATCAAGAGTCATTTCTCCGAAGTCATAATTGCTTAAACTCGTACTATTTAATTATTCATACATTATTTTTCGTCTACTGGAGCTTTCGTGTTTATTCGCTCTTGCTGTCGTTTCTTTAGACAATTCTCGCTGTCAGCTCCTCGTTTTCCCGAATCGTCCACCTTCTTTGTTTTGCTCCATCGAATGTGAAGCCCCACTCTCATCTATTACAAACAAATACTTGCAAGGGCAGCAAAAGATTTGAGAAACTCATTGTGTTGGTGACTAGCAATTGTGAAGCTCTTGAAAGAGCTGTTCTAACAGCAAAATCTGCTTTGTAGATTGTTTTCTATTGCAGGCCGTCTTTTTCTCCCCAATTCTCATTGTCCTTCCGCTTCATCATCTACCTTACTTTTCTACGCATTTTTTTCTACAGTCTTCCAACTGATGGTCAAACTTTGAGAAAAACAGACGGGCCTCCGATTCTCGATCTTCTATGGTATTTTTACCCAGCGACATCTGGAACCGATCGGTCATTAGCAGCGCGCCTGCCCATGCATAAAGTGCACGAATATTAATGGACTACTTATAGTTTTTCGGGTGGTTAGACTATAGACTTTGTATTTTATTGAATGTTTGTCGCCAAACAAACATTCATAACCAACATTAAATAGTAGAAAGTCTTTCTAACTATTACTTCGAGCCGTATTTTCATAACTTTTCTCTTTGGACTAATGAGAATATCTAAATCTTATTTACTTAATTATATGAAAAATGTTGAAGATTGAACACATTGAGAATTCCATCTCAGGAGAACAAATATCCGCGTAGGATAGAGGATGCAAAAAAAAATATATTCTTCTATTGATATTCAAATCAATCCGTAATTTTTGGCTGCCAAGTGAAGAACCTGGCGCCACTGCAAGGCGTGTCTGTTGCCCCTTTCCGTGCTACTCTATGCCGTTGCCTCCAGGTTGTTCCGTTTCTCCCTACTTCCTGCAGCCTCCGCGTCGGTGAACATTAGTTCCGTCTGGAGGCTCTTGGCACGGCTTGCACAGTGCGCGCCACTCCGCTCGAGTGAGCGCCTGCCAGAGGACAATAATGTTTAAGACCAATAGGAAACAGAGTCACCGTGTAGATAGAACGGGGGGGGTTATGGCTAAGAGTCTGTGAGTGCTGACAAATACGGATATTATTTTATATAGAGGAAGATTACTACGGTGGTTATTAACTATCTTATAAACATGATTCCCAAAAACTATTTGTCAAAGAAGTTCAAGAACATATGAAAGAATGTTAACTGTGTGAACAATTTTATCGATTTAGTGGGAAATAATTGAGCGACTAATATTTTTATAATACGACAAGACCGAAAAAATGTGGTGTTAAGCGGCTGCAAGTCTAACTCATACTTTGGAATAATGAAGTTTTGAGACAAACGTTATTTAAAATTTCGTCGGTTGAGAAATTCAGTATATCAGACGTTTAATATATGGATTATTAAAGAGAAACCATTACTAACTTGTTTCACTGGAGTTCTATAATGCCTATTATTATTAAAATATTTCAAGAGAATATCCACAATTCAAAATTCGTGTTTTTTGACTGTTGCCACGGTAGGTATGAACGATTTTAATAACGTTAGAGTTACACTGCAGTTTGTTACCACATTCTATCAAAAAAATAATGTTACACCTAAGCGTATACTAGAAGATATTGTGTTAGAATAATTGATTAAAACTTCACTGGAAATGTTGTAAATTATTTTTTCAAGAAGCAAATTTATGCTTTAGATTACAGATCGAAGTATTTTGTGACTCTTTCTATACATCAAGTGACAATTAAAAATACATCTCTATGATGTAATAACCAGTTTCAATTATTTGGTTATTGTCTTCCGTATAATAAACTGACTTGGTTGTTGTGGAAAGTGTTGACATGAGGAAGTGGACTAAATTTTTCTTCGTTATCTTGGGAATGTGGAAAGCCAGAGAGAAAATTTCTGTTCTGTCGCCTGGAAAGGTCAAAAAGTGTTCATACGAATCGTAAAAGTATGTCTAATGAAAATTTCTTATAAGGTATGATTAACACGTATGATTGACATTTGTATCAGTATTTAACGTTTAAGCCATAGAGAACATTTATTAACGGAAAATTATTTCTTCTTTTATTAATGATGAGTGGCCATCTCTTTCTGATAGCAGGCGAGAAAAAAGGAATACACCTATACGTCCACCTGTTTCCTGGCGAAGGTGATCACAATGGCGGTTTTCTTTAGCTTTACATTTCTGTGATATGCAGGGATAATGTCTTCAGAATAATTAAATGAGATGTGTACGTTCAGGATAATACGCAAGAATATGGGTTGATAGTGAGCGTGAATAGTCATGAGATGTACCATTAGACGAAGACGAACGGGTGTGAGGAAATCTATCACGCCACAACCCACATGGTGAAAAAAATGCGTACCCTTAAGCTGACTTCGCAGGCTTAGTTGTTCCCAAGCTCCTGCGCCTTTTAAACACCATTCACAGGTAACGTACTAATTTTACTTGACTTTATTGAAACAGCAGAGTATGGTCTAGTCGTTTCTTCTCCGTCATTAAGGCCATTACTTGATCCAGAGCAGAGGCGGGCGTGAGTGGAATGGGCGGCCGTGTGCGACTAGGCAGGGCGAGGGCGACAGGGGGGGCGACGGCAGCTAAAACAATTGGGGGGGGTTGCAGAGTTGCGAGGTTCGCGAGCAGCGGGAAAGCCCAGTGCGGCAGGACGGGCTCCGCCGGGCGGGTGGGGGCGGTGCGGGACGGCGCGGCGATGAGGAGTAGTGCAACAGTGGGACGGGAGGCGGCTGGTGTGTAACGGGGAGGGGAGGGGTTGCGGGTTCTGAGGGATTGTGGAATGTGGAGGGGGGGGACAGCAGAGATCGGCGGTGCACGGTGCAGCAGGGGAGGGGGGGGGGAGACGGCTGGCGGGTGGAAGGGGCGAGGTGGCAAGAGCGGCAGGGAAGGTGAGGAGATTATGGGGACGGCGTGGCCAACGGGCCGCAGGACGCAGGATCGAAGAGAATGAAGTCAGTAGGCTTTCCGCAGACCAGAGTCATGTGGGTGATGTGCTGTCCTGGGTGACGCCGCGTCGAAGTGAGTTGCCGACTTTCCACAATCCTGTCGTGCGTCTTCTCAGGGGCTGTATGCCAAGCATACATGCAGCATTGCAAGCATACCAGCCCTTGAGGAAGACACGACAGGATAGTCAGAAACGTCGGCAACTCGAGCCTTCGAGCGGCGTCACCCGGACAGCCCAGATCACCCACAGGATCGAAGAGAGTCGAAAGCGGTTCCGAAACAGAAGGCGGGCGGGCGGCTGAGGGGCGGTCAGCCGGCGGAGGCGCGAGGGCGCCGAGGTGCGAGGGTGCCAGGACGCAGTGCTGTCGGGCGACCGGGTCGGCTAAGACGATGAGGGCGGCGCAACGACGACAACAAGAGGTGGGCGGGCAGCGAGGCCGGAGCG
>BOPP01000075.1:2083869-2101912 GCA_017312745.1 Gryllus bimaculatus
CCGTCTCGGCTGGGCGCGGCCCCGCACCACCGCACTACTGCACCAACTGGGCGCGCCCTTCCCCCAAGGCCGTGGGCGGAGCACGGGCTTCGACAAGGAATGCGCCGAGGCAGAATCAAATGATGGGGAAATACGCGCAAGATTTTTAGTCCCGACACACGAGAGTCAGATTTTGAAAAAGAAAAAAATCCGGCATTGCGTTTGTTTATTAGATTATTTACGTTACTTTCTAGTCTCAATTGATTCCTTAGTATAACATTAATATTTTAATTATGACGACATAAGTAATATGTAAGAGGGTTGGCTATTCTTAAACATTTATTTAATTACCGAATTTATTACAAATATTAGATTACTTTAATACAAATACTTGATATTTTAATATATATACTACATTACTTAATACTATGAAACTAGGCGGAAGGCTTTTATAACCTTGGATACATCCTTATACATACATACATCCTTATACACCTACATCCTTATATACTCAATCTTACTTACCATTGTAGAAATCACGACCATTGATGAACAATAAAATTGATTCACGGGAAATCTGGTGATTCTTACGAATACTGGTATTCATCCTAGATGGAGAAATCAAAGCCGTAAAAGACACCATATGATACTGTTGTACAAAATATCCTCGAGGGGAAAATCCTACTGTTAGGAGGCGAATATTCGTAGGCACTTACGTATAAAACTCTTTCTAAATTATTTATTGCCAGATCTGGACATCAAAGGGCGTATTTCACCCCTCGGCATCTTGATCTTCAGCACCTGAAATGAAGCAACCCCACATAAAATCATCGCAAGACCACCAGTACGTTAACTTACCTCTCACACAAAACCACTTAACTGATAACATGATCATATATTAATCCATTTTTAATCCATATATTAATCCTATTTACTTATTTATTATTCATTTCATAACTAGTTTAAGCTCCGCTCTCCCTAGTACTATCCAGTACCATTTTACTAATTACTAATTTCCCTTTCCTTAATAGCCCAAACTTGTCCTAAGAATCTTCGTTATTCCTTCATGAAGTGAGATCAATTATCTCTTTATGTAACTTTTCAATATCGGGAATAAAAAAAATGCCGTTGCTTGTCCTGCTGCAATTGTGGCAATATCGTTGAAATTACTTGGAATTTAATACAATTTATTTATAATATGTTTAATACCATATCTTTTACGTAAAGTTTCTAAAAACGCCATCTGTACTATATGAAAATATGCCAAGTTGTATAAAAAGATGTGGAAAAGCACGTCTTCTCTCTGCACCTTATGTCATATTCTTATTTTTGGGCTGTTGGGGGCCTCCCGTAACATTCTGATTTCTGTCTTCTTTCATAACTATTTTTGTTACAACAACATGTTCTTTCTCGCATTATTTTTAATAGTTACATAGTATTATAATACTATTTGAACTGTACTATTATTATACTTTGTTTACTGACTATAATCTTCATTATGATGCCTGAACTGCAAGTTTTTTTCGGCCACTACTGGAGTCAATTATTCTGAAGAATGGATGAAGGGATGGCATGATTTAAACAATGTTGGAGCGACAGGGAAAACGAGAAATCCTCGAAAAAAACCTGCCAGGACCTTGCATGTCCTCCACAACTTCCAAATGGATCGCCTTGAATTTGAAACCCATTTGTCACTACCGAGCGAAGTGGCCCAGGGCGAAGCGCGCTAGTTTCGCATTTGGAAGGCCAGGGTTCTATCTCCGGGACCGGCTATCTCGGCATTCTCGTGGTTTCCCTAGGTCATCTAAGCGAATGCTGAGATGTTTCTGCTGAAAGGCCGCGACTGCGAAGCCGGCGTCGCTAGCCGAATTCGTTAATTACGAGAAGTCACGAAGGTTAAACGAATTTGAGACATCGGGGATTCCTGGTTGGGTGACCGACTAGGAACCCCGGAATCAAACGGCGCCGTGGCCAATTGTCCTTTACGGGACATACAATGGCTAAATATAATTCACACAACCAGAGGTAGAATCCAACTAGCGCGACATTCCGTCCGAATTTTGCACATAATCAAAATTTCCACTCGAGCCGTCTCGTGGGCACTGGCTGTGGCCTTGGCCTCCGTCGCCGGGCATACCCATGGGCCCGCGAGCCCAGCGTGTCGGCGTCCTTCAATCGCCCGACCATTCAATCGCCGCCGCTTCATTTGGCGCGCCCCTGCGCACTCATTTGTCTGGCAGGCGCGGCGCGGCGCGGGCGCCTGCCCGATGAGACGTGACAGGTGCCTGATTGGAGGCGCCGTCCGTGGGAGGTCCATTGAAGGCTCCCTCCGCCTCCGCCAAGGACGCCAGCGCGCCACAGGCCAGTGGGGCCGCCGCGCGCTCTCGATGGCCGCGAGGAAGCTACCTCGCAAGAAAAAGTTATGTAATCCTGCGCCGCAAAACGGTGAATTTTCAGCAGAAGAACTCTAATTGCAGGGACCTGGTAACGAAGAAGTTATGTTTTGTGGATCTTTGATATCGAAAAATCAATTGACGGCGTATCGTGTGGCTGTCCGTCCAACCATCCGTTCGTTAGTTCATCGGTCCGTCGGTCCGTCCGTCCGTCATTCCGTCCGTCCCTCTGTCCGTCTATGATCAACGCTAGTGGGTACACTGTTCAACCCATTTTCTTCAAAATTGATATTCCCTAGTCAATATACATGCACTCGAGGCTCGAAGAGTTTCAAATGGATATTTTGATTCTTTAGGTAACGGCAGAAAGAGTTAATAACTATGTGTAACGTTCAACACTAGGACACATTCTGTGTGTTTTCTTGAATTCTGGGGCCCATACCCTTTCCACATACCAGTTGAATTTTGAAACAGGTATGCAGTACCTGTACAGGTGGCATACAGATGTACAGGTACTGCACATACTGTTAGGTGACTGTTACGAAATTCATCGTACTTTTGTCGTTATGTTTATTAATGTATTCACTTTTTTTTTAATTGTCGTTTTTAAAATGTTTAAAATAATTCATGTTATTTGACAAATGTGGTGTTGTAGGTTTTGGCAGCATCCATTTTTATTTATTTATTTATTTACTTATATATTTATTTATATATTTATTTATTTATAGTTTAGGGGCGTTTACACAGCTCGTATGAAGCTCATGAAAATGCTCCGATGAGCAAATGTTAGCGATAATGGATTTTGAGATGAAATGATGCTGAGAATTAGTGGAATGGGAGCACGGGAAACGGGAAAGCTTGTAGGAAGCTGAAAGAACGGCTAGTTTTTTTTTTTTTTTTTTTTTTTTTCCCCCCAACTGGGAAAAAAAATTTCACAAAAAAAAAAATTTTCGGTTTCTTCTCTGGTATCTGGACCGCCCACCGTTTTCGGTCTTAATTTCTAACAAAATGTCTAACTACCGAATGTGGGAAGACGAATTGAAGCCGCGTGGACCTACCGGCGAAATCGCTGCGCGTGTGTTCTGCCCTCACACCAGCGCCTCGGAGCCACTGTTCGGGCATGGGGTGTGGGGGTGGCGGCGGGGCGGCGGCGGCGGCTTGGGGTGGGGGGTGGGGGTGGCAGTCATTACTGCGTAACGTGCCGAGCAGGCAGCAACGGTCGCCGCCCCGGGCGAGATCGATTATCTCGAACTGCCGAATGATCGATAGTGACACCGCCGTGACCGCTCTGATTACTTCATCCATTCAGGAGGCCACAGAACGGAGCGGGGCGGCGGTGGCGGCTGCCGCTGGAGCATCCACAGGAGCGGCGTTGGCTAATTAAGTCTCTCTTCTGCCGCTACCGCCGCCTTGCATAATTTTACATCGCCTCCCTCTGCCCATTTCTCCTCAGACATTGAACCAAATGATTGGATATTTTTGTATGTGAACATACAATATAATGCAGAAAAAGAGACGAAAAGTGGAAGGAGAACGATGAAAATATGCAGTAAAGTATTTGTGATTCGTGGCAACTACATTGGATGCAGCGCTGAATAATATTTTAAATGTGATCTGTCTGTGGCAACACGCGTATAACAGTACAAGTTGAATGTTGGAACCAATTTTTTTGCAATTGCGATGTCCTTTACAGAAGCAATATTGACAGACATTATTGAATGCGTTTTTAGACATGTCTCGATTCCAACATAATTCTGTCATGTGAGAAGAAGTAAGTAGCACTAACACTGCTTCTTTCAGGAATTTGTACACGTCCAAAAGATGGCTAATTTATAGTGAACAACATTTTTTATAAACTTGACCTTTTATGCAAACTTAGTGTACGAGTATTTGAATATCTATTTTATGTCACGTACGACACGATTCTTCTAAACATTTTTAAATTAAACGTCTTTCAATGTAGTTATTCCTTGAAATTAAATTTAAAAAAATACGTGCCACTACCTGTTTCTTTAAGAACAAACAAGAATAAAATAATCTGAACTGTAGTCAACTTACTCATATTAATTTATATTCATCCCGTTCCTTTCTCACATGAAGCTCTACACAGTATTTCAAATATATTTCTTAAGAACATACATTCCTCACAACTTGAGATCGCATGCAATACACTTTTTCAAAATGTAAAAAACTCCAGGATATTTTCACAGACCTCAGTAGTTAATTATTCTGAATCTCGGACTTGACGTGATTCGTATCCTGAATGAATATCGATCCGAGTCTTCATCATTGTTATAACCTTCTCATGTAATCAATTTCTCGCGGAAGCTTCCCGCGCCGGCGGGAGCGCAGCGTGCAGGGAGGGAGAGTGGGAGGCGGTCGGCGCGGATTGGAATGGCAGCGAAGGCGCGGATTGGGTCACGCGCCGCGGGCCGGGGCGCAGGGCTTCGATCCGAGCGATGACGGCGAGGCCCCGATAGAGCCGTCGCGGCGGCTGCGGCGGGCGGCGGAGGGCGGGGGGCGGCGAGCGTCATTTGTCACGGCGCGCGCAGCTCGCGTGCCGCGCCGCCGATCCGTCACGCGGGCCCGACGGCTTCATCTGCTGCTCGCCGCCCCGCCCCGCCCCCGCGCTATCACAGCGCCGGCAGACAAATGCACACACCCTCGCACGCGCGCGCCTCTCGCCCGCACCACGCCGCCCCGGCGACGCCCCCGAGCTGCGAGCGCCCGCCCCGCCGCCCACTAGCCCGCCGGGCCTGGTCCGCTCGCCCTCTCGTACCACCTCTTGCCCACTCGCCCACTCTCTCGTCCTCTCGCTCGCTCACTCACCTTACCGCCCTCTGTCCCGGTCGTCCTTTCGCCCACCAGACCTCTCGCCTGCCTGTCTCCCAGCGCACTCGCCCACCAGCCATCTCGTCTACTCAACCTCTCGTCCTACCCACTCTCGTACCCTCCTCTTGTCCACTATCATCATGCCAACCATCTGACTCGCCCTCTCACCCTCTCTCTCTTACCCTCTCTCTCTCATCACCTCGTCCTCCCGCACTCTCTCTCCCTCCCTTTTCGCCCTCTCTATCGCTCACCCCTTCGCCCTCTCACCCGGTCACCCTCTCACTCTCCCACCCGCTCACCCTCTTGCCTCACCTGCTCGTTTTCTCTCTCTCTCTCTGCCTCCCTCTCGCCTTCGCGCTCGCCTCCTCTGCCGCTCGCCACAGCTGCTACCCTCCGATGTGTTCCCCTGGCCTGGCCTCACCCGGCGGCCAATCGCCTGCGGTCACCGCGTTTCCGAGGCTCTGCGAGGGGGACTTTTTTTTTTTACAAAGAGCCTGATCGTATCAAGAATAATCTTGGCCGACGGAATCAGGGTTAGCGGTTCGTTATATAATGCTGTGTAAAGTTGACGGTGATTTGAAATGTTTTAATACTGTCGGACGGACGTATTCTTTGCAATAATGTGTGTGCCGTATGTGTTGCATTCGTTGCAATGTACGCATATTACTAGCGGAGTGGAATACCAAAGATACGCCTCATGAATTACTGTTACAATTTTACGACTTACATAATCTTTCATATTTAAGAATTCGTTAGAGAAAATCCTGTTCAAGTGATTACCTCATTACGCATCAATCACAGCTTCAGGCTGATTAATAGCTGAGTACGATGTCGAATTCCTTGTTCTAATGAATACGATGTCCGAATTCTAATTGGGAACAACAATATATCATCTGAACTAGCTGGAATACAGGGATGAAGTTTGCTGATGTTGAAAAAGACTGTCGGTCTCTATAAAAGGAATTATTGTTTTGAAGACAACTAAGAAATCTTTTAAGTTTATGTTTGTAATATTTTGCAATCATCTTTCTCATTCTACAGTGTTGTTTTATAGAAAGGTATTTTCATACTTCTTCCGGTAAATATACGAGACATATACAGGACATAAGATCGTTTTACTTCAGCAATTATTTTTTTTCAATTATTACACCTTTAGAGTTGGTAGTTAAGAGAGACTTTTTTTACGCTTTTGACTTATTCTTTTGAATGGAATGTGTTTAGCTTCAGTTTTTTATATGTTCTGAAATAATTAAATTCTCTGTGAGTAGGTATTAAAAATACATTTTTTAAGAGACGGTGCATATTTCAAATTGAAATAATAATTGTTTAATGGATTAAAATTGCATTAGAACAAACATAACAGATGAACAGAACTGAAACAAAATTTCAATGATTGCAGGTATTCTTCTAGATCTGAGTAAAAATCCCTTTCATGTTATTATAAATATGAAACTACTGTAGGCGATGATAAATCCAGAAGACTGCAGACTCTCGCATGCGAAGTTTAATAATTTTAATCAAATGAAATAATTGTAATAAGAAATTTTATAGAAACATTTCCCATGACAATCATGTATGGGAAAAATGAAAAGTCCAGGATATTCAAGTTGAAATCAGATTAATTGAAAATAATATGATTGTATTTAAATATAGGTATTTACACAGTGGGGACCAACATTTGTACAGATCTCATTAACTGCAAGAAGATGTTTTCATTACATTTCAGTCGTAAGTGAATTGAATTTACTGCATAGGAGATATGCATAGTTGTGGAGAGACCACTTTTGACTGTTTAAAAATGCCACTTTGACAGTAATTCACGCGGACCGTGGAGGTCGAGATTAGCCCGAATTCGTGTACGTTGCAGTCGCTCGCCCCGGCAGCCCGGACCGGTTTCCTCCCATCCGAGTTTCTAAGAATCCACTCCGTGGCTCCCAACGCAAGGGGTCGCCCAAGTGCCTCAGAACGCACGGCGAAGACGACGTTCCGGTCACACTGTCCGGCATTCATGCGCTTTTGACAGGCATTTATTTCTCCCTCAGTGAAAGGATACAATGTAATATTTATTGGCGTGGCACAAAACGACCCGACGGCCAGCCATTGAGTACGTCACTCTTCAAAGTCGCTCTTGACGCGAAAGGTTACATTTGCATTCGTACGCTATTTAAATTAATATCCTGCTCGATCTTTTCGTTGAATCACCTATTCTGAGGGAGTATAATGCCGCTCTTTTGTTGCAGAGCCAGTTTCATCAGAGTGGCTTCATACGTGTGACGGCATTAATCAGCCACCACAGAAACCGTCGATATACGGGTTCTGTACCTTCTTACGGAACAGTGAGTAATACAGTTCTATATTTCCTTATCTGAGTACTGATTGGTTGATTTCGTTTTACACGAAATTTTGTAAAATTATAATTATTTTTCCACTTTTTGAACTGGTTATTTCTTTTTGCTTATGTGTCACAGGTATATAATCTGTTATTTTATATTCTGTTTACCTATTTTTATTCTTAAATCTTTAGAATCTGAGAGTAGCACGAGAAATATGTTATTAATTTTGTATATTGACTCTGAAACTCATTTGGAATATGACTCAAACTAGATATTCGAAGCATTACTTAGTATTATTTTTGTGAATTTATTGACGTTGAATGCGCCACACTTATATATTGTTACAAAACAATCTTTCTTTGAAAGTTGCGGTTGAAGATAATGAAAGAACCAATTTTTTTATCTGAATTTCTATTCTAATACTAACAACTCTCTAATATTTTGAATATTGCATGACCAATAATACCAACCGTAAAATTAAAACAAAATGGTATAAAGAAGTATAAGAAAGAATCTATAATGCAATATTGAAGGTACTATTGAATAAGAGGATAGCTTTCATCATCAAAATTATTATTATTATTATTAGCCTGGTTTATTCCCATTAAGAGCTAGGGCCTCCTGCATGCAGGGTGCCTGGTTGGCTTATTACTAATTCTTATAATTATTGTAGTTTGGTGCATACTATTGACTAGTCACATTCGCATCATCAATATAAATAATACGAAATATTTTACATCATATTAAGTTTAGTTGAGTTAAGGTAATGAAATTTACGATTCGCATTTAAAATAACATACTCATTGCAGTTGGAAAAACATAAAAACAAGTGAAATCTTAACAGAGAAGTTAGAAGGATAGACAAAGAAGAAACAAAGTAAAAACAAAGTACAAACTCGCAGTTGGTAAAAAATGAAAGATGAATAGTATTCTCGTGAGTAAAATAGAAACGCAATGTAGTTGAGAGATTTCACAGACAAATGGACATAATGAAGCCATAAAGCACGAGACGACATCACTCAGCAGACAGATCGACAAATAGTCACAAAACCAAGATCGCGAGCAGAAGACATTCGTATCCCTTCCCCAGCAAAGAGGAGGCACAAAAAGCGAAAGCAGCGCTGACAGAGGTGGCTATTTACCAACGCGCGACCGCGGCCCAGGGCACGGAAGAGGCCCCACCCTCCGACCCGCGCCATCGAACGCCGACCCCGGGACGGGGCAAGGACGGGAACGGGACGGGCGGGAGGAAGCCAATTGTGCCGGGACGCCACACGGCGGGAAGGATGAAGAGTGCCCGCCTGCTTTGCCCGTCACTCATCGCCCACCGCCCAGCCGCGTCCTGCCAAACCCCAATGCCACCGCCCGTGGCCACGCATGCCGAAGCCACGCCACCGGTTTTGCTTCAGTCTTGCCCACTGCCCTCGCCACCAGGATCTGCGCATCACCTGTCCCTTCCTGCCCCGCCTCTTCACGTACTTCTCCCACCCACACATCGGCGCCTTCCCCGCCCCCGTTTGCGTCTCTCCGCTCGCCACCATATTCGCTTACGATCGCTGCAGCCGCGCCAATCGCCACACCCACCGTCCCTACGCACGATCGTTGCATCCCTGGCAGCCCCCCCGGCCTCTGCGCCATCTCCCACTCACCTGCGCGTCCGTTTCGTCGATCGCCGTTTCGGGGACGTCGCCGAAGGTGGCGGCGGGGGACGGCGGTCGCACCCGCGAGGAAGGGTGCGGACAGCGGTGAAAAGTGGTGCTATCGGTCAAGCCTTCGCCATCCATAGCGCTCCCACACGCGGCGGGGCGGGCGAGCCGGTCGCGCGGGGCTTTGTAATTAATCGAAAGGAGCCTCGTGCGCTCTAGAGGAGCATTTTCCTTGACCAAAAGAGCATCTCTGATTGTTCGGACTTGGCCTGAGTTATGGCCGCGTTCAGACCACAAAGGATGAATCGGAGAAAATAAATGCGATCGCATTTTGCAACGTCCCGGATGGACAGGCGGTCTTTTTCTGAACGCGCTCGCGCCGACGGCGGCGGCGGCGGGCGGCGACCGCGGGGCGTGGCCTGCGGTGGCGATGGCCGTGGTGGGGAGGATGGTGGCGGTGGAAATGGAGGAAACGGCGTAGGAAATGAAGGTGGTGAGGCGACAGTGACAACACGACAGCAACTCTAGCTCAGATGGTGGCGGTGGATGTTGTGATGGCGGTGGCGATGCTGGTAGAGGTGATGGCGCTGACGGTGGTGGAGGTGGTGATGCAAAGGCGGCGGTGCTCACGGGGATGGTGGCGAAGGTGATGCCCGGGGCGGTGACCCTAAAGTCGTTAGAGGTGGCGGTAGCGATGAGGCAGCAGCGGAAGAATGAACTTGCCCGAGAAGGAAGATAGCAAAGTTGTCAGTGACGGTGGGATGGAAAGGTGACATCTCGAGCTTTTCCAAGATTCTTACTATGATAGGGCGATTACTATGCAGTGATACACACTGGAGTATATAAAAGTATATTATGAATAGCAATAATGTCTTTGAAGGGGATTATTGCGCAAGAGAAACTAGAAATTTGATTTTGGTAATGACAACTGGAAATCACTTTTAGTAATTATGGTGAAGGTACAGTGATGGATCTGACAGTGGTTACGGAAATTTTTCTTTAAGGTATAAGCAAAGTGTGAAAAGGAATTTCTTGTCATCTGAGCTCCACAATTGACCAAATGAAACAGGTGGAGTACTCTATTTAAATTGTGATACGAAATCCTAAATGTGCTTAGAGTTTTATTGGGTGTTTAGTGAAGACATCAGCAGTCTAAATTTCAATAAATAATAATAATAATAATAATATAATAATAATAATATGAATATAATAATATATCATATAATCATAATATAATATAAATTTCAGTTTTTATCCGCCCGATGCATCCCGTGCGACATTGAAAAGGACCATGGCGGCGTCGGTGTGACGGGGAGAGCAGCTTGGAGGCAGCGCAACGGAGGAGAGCGCGCGCTGCGCGGGACGGAATTTGGAGAGGTTTCGCCGCAACACGACTTTTATTAAGTCATTGGCCGCCGGCGGCCGGGATAGATCGCACGGGAGCAGATTGGCGGCCGGAATTCAAGATTGGCCGCGTTTGAATATAAATTCCCCGGTCCTCCTATTTTTCATTGCGCCCGTCTCCCAGCATTCCTCGCCCCGCTCCGCGTGCCGCGCTTGCCAATTCTTCGCGTCGCACGCCCCCGCACCTCCCGTCTAACACGCGCGCGGCCCGCCGCGCATCGCCCACCGCGCTGACCCTTTGCTCGTCGCCCCAGCGTCCATCGCCCGCGCCGCCCTTAGCCGCGCCGCTCATCGCCCGGGCGGCCGATTGCCCACGGCGCCCATCGCCCTCGCCGCCCATCTCCCCGCGACGTCCATCGCCCAAGCCGCCGATCGCTCGCGCCGCCCGACGGTCACTGCTCGCCGCTCACTGACCACCGCACACCGTCTACCACCAACTGTTTACCGCCCGCTGCCCGCTTCCCACCGCCCAATACCCACTGCCCACTGTTCACTGCGCACGTTCATCTCCCGCGCCCGGTGTCCGCTTGACTCTCGTTGCTTCCCACACGTCCTGCTGCTGCCAATGGCGATCGGCTCCTGTGAACCTTCACTCTAGCCCGCATACGTGTACACGAAAACTACATAATACGCCTCTCATATCTACTACTTTCAAATCACTCCTCCCTATTCCTTGCCAGAGACTACTTTTCGTATTTCTTGCTCTCCACCTTCTTCTTCCGAGTCCCGTCGCGTCTTTCCACCGCTCCTTACTCTACACTCCATGTCCGCTTTCCTAGGGGAACGTCCGCACTCGGCCAATAGGGAAGAAGAGGTAAAGATAGCGCCCAATTAAAATTTGAAATACATTTTAAGTTATATTGGATCACCACCCATAATTATGCAAACCCGACACAAAACGACAGGTGGCAAAATGATTCCCACCTTGAAAATGAATTCTCCAGCCTTCCTGTCTTTCAAAATTTAACTGATCACACAACATAACATGATTTGTTATAAGTATTGATGATAGTAAAAAACACTCTCCGCAACACGGTTGGTTTACAATTGAATGATTTGTGGATTGTGATTGAATGAAACATTCATTACGACTTGTACTTAAATGATATGTTATTCCCTAATGTCAAATATAAAGGTATATCTCACGATCTCTGGATGTCTAACCAGATGTTATGAAACACATTACATTCCAAGTAGTATATCCTAGACCTTTCACTCCTCACCCTTCTGGTCGCTACCAGAAGGTTTAAACCAGCTGCGATTGGCTCAGAGACAACATTGCCGCTGTCTCTCGCGATTTTAATAGAGAGGTCCTAGGGTTCCAGTGCCTACGGTGACGAATTTTTCACACTACATAGCTGGGTCAACTTCAGCCGCTCTCTGTTTTTAGCTCTCTGTTGTTCCGGCTTTAGCGGTGTCCCGCTGGTGAGAAATCCCATTATCTGGCGCCGGGTCTAGCCATCCAGCAACAGAATATCACCACTGTTAGCAGTTGATGTCCCAGGAATACCTAAAAATCGATCAATTAATCAATAATGGATGCGATAGTTAGATTTTGTATGGTTTTTTTCGATCAATATGGGTATGCCGGAACAATACTGTAACAAAAGAGTCACGGACCACGCGCTGTCTTTTGTTCGTCTGCTTTGTCGCTCCTCTTCCTTTACTCACACATACACACACACATGCACTATATTACCACTCATGTCGCGAGATCAGATAGGAGCTTACTTGCGGTGCCACGATGGACGAAATACCTGGAGAGGAAAAGCCAACGGGAAGGTCAGCGCCGAATCTCACCATCCGGCAGTGGAGAAACATCCCCAGATAAAATATTCATTACACTAACGAGACGAGCTAGTCACGTACCCGTAAACATCAACCAATCAATCTACTAACCGGAGGATTAAAGAGGAATCGAAACTAGTCACCCCATTCCCTGCGCCATGCAACGGAGACAGGACCTTATTGTGACTACATTCCATTTGCATCAGCTGATTCAATCATTACCGACATTCTGCGCGTGTTTGTGAAAAAACCTGCTCACAGACACTGTGTTTTTGACAAGGCCATTTCCAATATCTGTTAGAAGTGTCAATTAGAACGTCATGTGTATATAAAACAAACTATCAATATTACAGAATGGTATGTCGTATCTTTTATTGATTATTTATGATCTCTCCGAGATGAGGACCTTTTATCAAATAGTACAAAAGGAAATTTTGTCTTAGTCTGTCCAGTCTTACACAACTTCTCAATTATTTTAATACATTCTATCTTATGTCTTTGCTGCAGATAATTGAACAAACTGAGAGATTTGAAACAAAATAGTGCTCATTAGTAAAGCAAAATTGAAAACTTATGTGAAAATATGGATTCAAAACTCCGCTTAGATAATAAAAAACAACCAACGAATTTGTACAGGTTCTGAATTCTAAATTATATTTCAGAGAAATTATTTTTCGTTACATCTGTTTAACCCTAATCTCCGAATAATGAGAATGCTGATTGCGGTATATTTTATCATTCTCTTTGCTGAGGTTCTTACAAATTTTTGTTTTCCTTTTTGTATCCTGCAGAATGCCCTCAAAGCTGTCTGTTTAGAGGTAAATGCATATTTGAGTGCTAGGGGCAGATTTTGTAAATTAAAGTTGATCTACTCGCTGGCGGGTTCCGTAATTTGCTCTTTTGCGAGAACATTCGTTGTAGATTAGGTTTCTGAGCGTAATCGCAAAAAATATAACGAGTGGGTCTTTGTACATGTGTGATTATATTTCAGAACAAAATGTGTTACAGAAAATATTGTATGTGAAACTGGTTTAATTTTGAAATATTATCATTCTAGTTACCAGAACAGCGTTTCCTCAAAACCGCATCCGTCGAGAAATATCAGGCAAAACGTGTTTTTATGAGAATTCGGGCTTTTGTGGCTCAGTGAGAGACCAGTAAATGGTAACTCATACTTGTCACGCTACCTCAACTAGTGTTAAATTAAACAAATTAAGTATACATGTATGATATAAAGGAAAAACCCATGCGACGAACATTTCGTGGTTTATTTATTTAGCCGGCGGAGTGTGTTATGAAGCAGTATTTTATGAAGGATGGAGTTGCGTGTTTACTAATTTTGCCAAATGTTTGCAAGTTTTGTGACTCACACTATTCATTTTTAACTTATTTACTACGATAGATACGTATACGGAGAATGATATAACAGAAGAATGAAGAGGAGGTTGCAGTATAGAAGTCACAGAAAGGAAGTTCATGGGAAATAAAGTTACATAAATGTAACTATAAATCGCATCTATTATCGAGGGCAGATGTAGAAATGAGAAAAAAGAAATAAAATTAGGGAAGGCACGGAAAGTGAGGGAAAAAGGAGGGGGAAAATATGAGGCCAAAGGAAGTGAAAGGAAAGAGAGAGGGCGAGATAAAAAATGATGAAATTAATCAGAAACATTAAGAAAACGATATGTTTTATTATAAATATTTCATATACTTGTTTCGTATGACGTTTAATTGGTGGTAACAATGTACAAATTAATGCCTAGTTTCACATTGATATATAAATGTGGTGTTAGATCTCTCAGCTTGCAAACGTTTTAAAGGTAAAATAGAACATAAACACGCTAAAAGTAGGTATATTTTGTACTTATAAATATTACAAAGTAAGTTCGCATATTTGGTGGTATACAGTAAGGCCTGCATGTAATTTATTTACAACAATTTAAATGCTTATTTAGGAGTGCACGAATGTGTTATCTGGCAGGAATTGACATACACAGTGTAAGTGCAATATATTCTAAACAATGAAAGTATTTCGTCGAATATCTAGTTCCTAATGTTTATTCATCATATTCACTCGCGATTTTAGAAAAAAATATTAGCTTTCATGCTTAGCTTTATTAATTTATATGTTATAATTATTTTGAATTGTAAAGGGTGAAGAATAACGCTTGTTGAATCTAGAAATAAATTATTTTAATATGAATATTCGGTGTAATAATTCATTGCACTATGTTACGTTTGAGGTCAGACTCTGCAAAATCGAGGTCGCTCCTTTTCCTAAATGAAAGTATTAATACTTTAGTTTTCAATATTCACAATATGTTGAATCTGTTACGCTTGGAAACGAAAACGGAAGGATAGGTATAGAAAAGCTAGCATAAGAAGAGAAAATCGATTGTTCCAATTGAGTTAACATTTCTAATGCGTTCAGGCACTTCATGCACCTAATCTAAAATATTATCACAGGGGCAATAATTTCTTCCCCCTCTGTTGAATGGGTGAAATACAAGAGGTTGTTGAAAATACTTATGTAAATCGGGACAGTAAGTAATGTACAAATATCAACGTTATTTGTAAACATGGTTAATGTGAAGTTAAAGACACTCTATTATTTGTTCACAATTGTGTATCAAAAACTTTAAATTTTTCAAAGATCTATATCAATCGATACTGCAAGTCTTGTTTGCGTATTGGTATTAGCGGTAATGGACGTGGGAGGTTCAGGTGTACATTAAGTTCAATAATACCGACTTACTGATTCACGGTAATGTTATCGGTTCCAAACAACGAATCGATTTAAGTATCCAATCTTTGTCACACACTACGAGTCCTGCTCTCTTCTTGCAGAACGCTGAGGCTTCAATATCTCGCGTACAGCCAGCCGCATTGAGAAATCTATAACAGCATTCAATACGTTGGAGTTATCGGTTGTACCAGGGAATCGGAGTGTGCGCGCATGAACGCGTGGCTTTAGCATCGTACGTGCTCGCAGAGCCTTCGAAGCGGTGTCTGGCTTGCGATCCGCGTGCTTAGCAATGCAGACGGCCTATCCTCTGTGACACGCCGCCGCTGTCCTGCGCGTTGTGTGGGCTTCATGCGCCTCGAGATTTACGCCCTCGGGAGAACGACATGCTCGTAACACCTTTGAAGGATCGGCACACTCGTTTATCTCCAGGCCGGAAGTCTCCGGGAAGACAATAGGCGCAGGCGATCGCAAGGAGGCTCTTCCAGGAACGTAATCTGCTTTCCGGCAGTCGAATGTAAAATACGTCCAAGCGTCGTTGTTAATAAAATTTGCGTCATCACAAATCTTTCTGCAAGGACGTAGTGACAGTAAGATAAAACAATTACGACTGTTTGACAGAAACGTTTGTGTCATCACATCATGAGGTGATGAAATGAGTCGACGTTGATGAAGATACGTGCCTCTGGTTGGCAATTGCTCGGATTACGTGGTGATATTGCACAGAACGGTGTCCAATTTCTTGCAATGAAATTGAAACATTACGTGATTTACATTTTCATCGTGTGTTTTTGAAGGTCATTTTGCAACTTCATAAATAAAACTTGAACTCTTAAATCTTTGTAGGTTGTTTGTTTGTTCGATTGATTAGTTGATCAATTGATTATTTGTTGCTTAATCCCGCTGGCCTACGTGATTAGAACAATAACTTTCTCCGAGTTCCCAAATGATTTAAGACATTGAGTATTAATAACTTTCCCATGTATTGTTTTGCGAAGAAACTCAAATTCTACCGCCCCATCAACCATGAAGCACTCCGATGTGTAGGTGTAATGTGTGAACTCTTTTGAAATATCCAGCCAATCCGGCCCGCCCTCTTCAAGGGCTGGTTAGAGTTGCGTAGAATGGGACCGCATTTACGATTGAGCTGCGAATGTGGTCGCCAACAAACATTGCAAACACAATATTCAACAATGAATGCAGGATATTAAGTCGTAAAATATGGAATTTTAAAATACCAGTTAAAATACTATTCCGCTCAGAGTGACACTTCACGATTTTTCACGCTATAGAGTGACGTTCTGGGTAGGTGCCATTTTTACCCGCGCCCATTTACCTGTTCAGATAAACAGGCGCGTGTTGTCTCAACCTTCGGATAAAATTGTTGCGAACGATAGTTTATGGATTTTCTTTCGGATATTGGTTCGCATGTGATACAACTCCCGACCGTCTCTTATACCTTGAGCCATAGTCAGTTTTTTTCAACATGTAGAGGTTGTTCCGACGCGGTTATCTCGAGCGGGGAAAACTGTTGTGTCTCTCCCCTTCTGGGAAAGGTTAAACACGGGCGTGTAAAACGGTCGCTTATCCTGAGAGTGTTCTTCGAGCGAGCGATTCCAAATGCTCTAGGCGCTTCATTGTTTTACACATGCAGGTGTGTAAATCTCACATTTAACCGTACACCCGAAGATGCCCACACACACATTCTCAGTTTTTTCCCTGTGGTTTTACCGTATATCCTGTTTTCAGTTCAGTGCCCACTTGACTATGTCCTCTGCTTTCATGCCTACCTATTGCCTCTTTTTATGCAGCCGAGAGTCGCTTTTGATAAGGCCAAGGGGACCTTACTAACTACTTTGAAAAGTGAATTACACGGACCAGGGTTTACCTAGGGATTACGAGACTCAGTCAACCAACTAAGAACACTTGTAACAAATGAGGAGCTGACGCAATATTTGTGCCAATTGCATCCCCCGGGTTGTGGTCAAGAATGTTCAAGTGTGCACACTCGGGTAGAAGGGAAGGGGCAACGTTATCACACATCTCGATCCCGTATAGCAGCTAAGGCGTCTCAGGGCGTCACTGATCGGGAAGTCCTAGGGTCATCAGGAGAACGCCAGAGCAGTACCTTAACAAACGGGCCATTGACCGCGACGATCTTTCCTTCCTCTTCCGTGTCTTATCCTGACCCCTTACTTACAAACATTTACACTCACACGCACTACACTACTAAATATGTTGCGAAACCAGTGGGGAGCTTAAGGCTAGTTCCGGTTGTGGCGGTGTCTCGCTGGTGGGATATACTATCTGGTTGAGGAAATTCCCCGAAGCTGACGTTGGCCGACCTTGGCTTTCGCCATCCAGCAGGGGAAGATCACCGCCACCTCCCACGATGAAAACATTCACCACACTTACATGACTAATGACCTTAGTAGTTCATGCGCTAGGAATCCCTAATCAATCAGTCAATTGCGTACGTATGTGTTCCTCCTACAGTGTGCGAGAGGAAATCATTGGCACTTGAGGTGCACTCAAGGGCGCACAGAAGGGGTGGAGCGACTTGGCACAGGCCTCAACATAATGACGGCCCAGAAAATTTTGTTTCATTCAAATAAATAGATACATTTTCTTTTAATTCAAATTAACCGTTATACGTTCCTGGCTGGGTCCCGACATGTGAGGTAGGTAGTACCTAGAGTAAGTAAGTGTGGGTGAAGGTAGGACAGGGAATGGGAAGGAAAGATCGCGTGCGTTATGTGCCCTGTTTGTTAGGGTACTGCTTCGGCATTCGCCTGGTGTTGCCACGGAAAAGTACCGTCCAGAGCAACCGACAGCTACAATTCTTCACCAGACAGTTGCTAAATTCGGTTTAGTGTCGAAAATCCTGCCACATTTGGGAGTGGAACCCTAGAACCTCCAGATCAG
>BOPP01000075.1:2109123-2146049 GCA_017312745.1 Gryllus bimaculatus
GCGTATCGTTTGTGGCGTTAATTTTGGGAATTTAAATGTCTCGACTCCAGCAGCCTGGCTCTCTCCTCGTAAAAGTCTCTTCGCCAATCCCACCTCTTTCGGATGCGCAGCGCCGCGCCAGCCATTTGAGCGTCCCGGCAGGTTCGTCCCCGCGTCTCGCCGCTCGATCGCCTCGCCCGCGGGGGCTTCTGCTCAGACCGCCGCTCCGCCCTCCCTGTCCCACCACCCAGCCCAACCCAACCCAACGGCCACCCGCTCGCCCCCGCCCGCCCCGCCCGCCCTGCCCTCTTGCCCGCCCACGCCCCCGCCCCGCGCCTCTCGCCCGCCCGCCGCCGCCCGCGCCGACGACCGACCGCCCGACCGCCCGCCCACCTGCCCACCCACCCAACCGGCCACCGCCACCCACCCAACGGCACCACCCCAAACCGGCCCACCGCCCACACGAACACCGCCCACCGCCAACCCCGCCCACCCGCCCCCGCCCACCGCCCCGCCCGCCCGCCCGGCTTCCACTTGCCGAAAAACGGCCCGCCCACCCGCTAGCCCGCCGCCACTTTCCCGCCCGCCCGAAACGTTCCCCCTCTTCCCTGTTCACCCACTCGCCTGTAAATACTCGCGGCCAGGCTCGCCCTCCCTATTTCTCGCTCACTCAGCTCTCCCACTCTATCGTTTTTCCCGCTCACTCCCTCTTCTCTCGGCCTCTCCTTCGCCGAACCGCTCTCTCTCGCCAGCCCGCTCTCGCTGACTCGCCCTCCAATAACATTCCCTTCTCTTAGCCCTCCCCTGCCTCTCGTCCTCACCTTCTTTTCATCACTACCACCCCACCCACTTCTCTACCCTGTCTGCGCACCTTTACCCATCCTACTTTCGGCCTTACCTTCCTGCCTGTCTGTCTGTTTGCCGCGCCCATCTCACGTCCCACCCGCCGGTTTTCCCACTTCATCTCTCCTTTACCGAAAACCACCCCCCCCTTCTTGCTCATTCTCACTTACCGTCCACTTCCCTTTTCGCGCCTTAGCTGAGCCTACCCTCGTCAGGCCCAATTCACCATCCCTTCCACCCATTTCCTATTCTCTGGCCCGGGCATCGTTCACCCCCTTTGCCTTCATCGCACATCTCGGCACTTGTCCCTTCATTTTCATATAATTTTTTTTTCACATTGCTAAAATTATTCCTGCAAAGTTATACCTTTACTGTCTTACTCACCACTCCCGTACGTCCGTCATCTACTGCCCACCCATCTCCTCCCTCCTGGCCTTCGACTCGTCTGCAACCCGTCTTACAACTACTGCGCACCCACACTCCGTCCACTCTGTTCCTGACTTCAACTCCGTCTTCTGCCGCCTTGGCATCGCCGTCGCTGACATCCAGTTCCCTGTCAATGCCGCCGCCATCTCCACCCATGACTCCAACTCCTCGTTCTCCCCGCCCCCGCCGCCCCCGCTACTGCGGTGTCTTCTCCAACGCACGTTTCGCGCCGCTCTCTCGAACTTGGCCGTGTAAATCTTGGTTCTCCGAAGTTTGTCCTATTTCATTCCCGAGCCCGTCGTTTGTTCCTCCTCCGCTCTCCTTCACCCTCTCCTTCCGTGGCCCCGTTCGCCCTCCTCGCCTCACGCGCTGGGCTGCCGGCGGCGGCGGCGTTTGCACCCGACACCTCGCCGCCCCCCCCCCTGCGACCTCTTCCGAACCGACAAAAACTCCAGTCATTTGTTTCTGAACATCGACTAAGCATGCGGCGCGGCGGCCGCGCCGTGGCCGCACACCGGCGGCTGCCTTCTTTCTCCTCTCGGGAGTGCTTCAGTGTCGCTCTCGCCAGCCCGCTCTCCGCTGACTCGCCCTCCAACACTCCCTTCTCTAGCCCTCCCCTCCTCTCGTCCTCACCTCTTTTCATCCACCTACCACCCCACCCACTTCTCCACCTGTCTGCGCACCCTTACCCATCCTTACTTTCGGCCTCCTTCCTGCCTGTCTGTCTGTCTGCCCGGTCATCTCACAGTCCACCCGCCGGTTTTCCCACTTCACCTCTCTCTTACCAAACTCACCCCCCCTTTCTTGCTCATCTCACTTACCGTCCACTTCCCCTTTCGCGCCTTGCTGCCCACCCTCGTCAGCCCAATTCACCATCCCTCCACCCATTTCCTATTCTCCGGCCGCTCGTTCACCCCCTTGCCTCATCGCACATCTCGCCTACTTGTCCCTTCATTTCATATTCCACATTCTAAATTATTCCTGCAAGTATACCTCACTGTCCTACTCACCACTCCCGTAACGTTCCGTCTTACTGCCCACCCATCTCCTCTCTCCTGCCTTCCGACCGTCTGCTAACCCGTCTTACAACTACTCGCACACACTTCCTCCACTCTGTTCCTGACTTCAACTCCGTCTTCTGCCGCCCGCATCGCCGTGGCGACATCCATTTCCCTGTCAATGCCGCCGCCATCTCCACCCTGACTCCAACCTCCTCGTCTCCCCGCCCCCGCCGCCCCCGCTCTCGTGTCTTCTCCAAAGCACTTCGCGCCGCTCCTCGACTTGGCCGTGTAAATTTGTTCCGCAATTTGTCCTTATTTCATCCCGGCCGTGTTTGTTCCTCCTCCCGCTCTCCTTCACCCTCTCCTTCCGTGCCCCGTTCGCCCTCCTCGCCCTCACCGCCGCTGGTGCTGCCGCGGCGGCGGCGTTTGGCACCGACCACCTCGCCGCTGCGACTCTTCGAACCGACAACTCCAGTCATTTGTCTGAATCAAAGCGTGTGCGGCGGCGGCAGCGGCGGCTGCCTCTTTCTGCGCTCTCGGGAGTGCTCGTGTCGTCCCCCTCCCTCTCGCCCTCTCGCTCTGTCTCCGTCTCGCTCTCGCGCTCGCGCTCGAGATCCTTCCTCGCGTTGCGTTTGCAGTCGCAGTCGGGGTCTGTGGGGGAGACGGCGACAAGAGGAGGTGGAGTCTGTAGCGCCGAGGCAGGGAAAGTGGAGGTGACAGAGCTCACATTTTGGATTGGGTAGGGTGTGGAAGAGGTAGTGAGCGTGAGTAGTTAGTGCAAGAGAGCTTTGTAAGAGTAGTATTTGGTAAGAGTAGTATTCGAAGACGGAAGAAATTATGGTGATGGCTCTTGGTATGATGACGGCGTTTGAGGAAGACACGCAAATCTCTGATCGTATTGTGTTATAGTCGACGTTTGTGAGAGAATGGCAAAATAAAGTAATAGTTTATCCACTGTTGTGATAAACTAGTTCCCGCAGTTGCCAACATAGCTATACATGTTCCTCAGCGCACTGCTTCTAAACATTACGGAAATGGAGCCACTCTACAGGGAATGGTGACGCGAACAAAATCTCTGGCTGGCATCCGCACTATCTGTATTAGTAATTTGTACTCACAGACCCTTTCACTGTAGCTATGTTGTCTGTAATCTGGTGTGATATGACCAAACGTGGACGGGTCTGGTGTGTCTGAATCAATAACATGTGAACATAACTCGTGCCGAGTTCCTACCACAGCAGGAGCACCCAATCAAGCCCCCACGTAAGACATGGGTGCTTTCACTAAATCACTGTGGTGTAGGAATTCACACGTTCCCTCGCTTTACGTAATGAGTTTCATTTACGTGGAAACGGATATGAAATGGGTAACATGCGTTACGGCACTTACTACATCACACACATCAGGAGCATTAACCCAAAGTGCCAATGCAGACTGTAGAGGCAACGGCAGAGTGACTGCGGCGCTCCTGGCGGCGGTGACGGCGATTCTTCGATGGAGGCCGGGGCTTTTGGAGAAACGAGGGAAAAGGGCGGGGCAGGGACTTCTCTCTGCTCCGTAACTTCTGCAGGAGCTGCGGACGACTGCAGGAGGCGATCGTGCGGCGGCAGGCACTCCCCTGCAGGCGCAACGCCCTGAATGGCTCTGTGTCTTCATTTCGACGGCCGCCGCTGTTGCTGCACGGTTCCAGCCCAGAAGCATCGCGCCCTGTTTACTCTTTGGAACTTTGTGACTGCTCCGTTTCGTTGTAAATATGTGAGTTTTTATATGTAGAAAAACAAAGAATGAAACGTATTTCAGTATGTGAGGCGCATCTGAATCAAACGAGGTGGAATTAAGAAATAAAGAGAATTTGTTTTAACGCCCAATTTTATTCTTACTTACTACGAAATAATTACAACATTGAAACTTGTTCAGACACTTCTAAAACCTTATAGTATGTTCTACATTGAAAACCATGTTCAATAATAATTTGAGGTCTGAACCCAGAACAAGGTTTCTAGAACATGCTTCAGTTCTCGCATTTCGTTTGGGTTGGCAATTTATGCACGTCCAAATGAATAATATTCGAAATGAGTCGTTACATCCCTTTCTTAATGATGTCATTTCAGAAACAAACTATACAACATTATACGAATTTTTATTCTCAACTCAACTTTTAAGGTCTGTCAATTGTGAAGTCATTACCTTATTTGACCTATGAATAATAACTACTCAAAAATCCAAATCACTTCTCTCTTATTATACGATTCTATGATGTTAATTAATATATGTTTAAGCAGACATTTCTCATGTAGTTTCCACACATAATATGGTGAATATTTTATAAATAGGGCAATTTTATATGCAGAAATTATGTAAAATTACCAAAATATGTACTTTAATGCAAAAATGTTCACACTTCATTAAGTCCGGCAGTGACCGCTAGGGCGGGGTGCCGAGTGTATAGAGCTCACGCGCGTCGGAGAGGGACCGGAGAGGGATCGGCGGGATGCAAACGGAAGAGGAAGAAGCGGAGATGCGAGAGAAACAGTGGCGGGAACGCTGATGAAGGCGATGACGTTGGCGATGTTGGGGACTTTGTTGACGGCGGGGCCTTGAACGATGGTAGGTAATTTGACGATGGTAGGGACTTTGTCGATGGCGGAGACTTTGACGATGGTGGGTACTTTGACGATGACGGAGCCTGACGAAGGTGGGAACTTCGACGATAGTGGAGATGTCGATGTGGAAGTGACATTGATGTTCGCGAGCGTTGACGATTGCGGTGTCGTTGAGGGGAAGGGGGGGGAGTTTGACGATGGCTGAAATGGTGTTGGCGTGACCTTTGTCGATGGCGAGGACGCTGACGGTGGCGGGAAAGTTGGTGGCAGTACCAGGAGACGGACACTACGAAAGGATGGCGAGACAAACGCTAGGAGGAAGGCAAGGGCGGGCGAAATGAAGGCGGAAGAGGACAAAGTGGAAGTGGGGACTTGAGCGCGGGCGGACATTGTATGGAGACTGGAGGTAAGGGAAGGGGTGAGGCACGAGGATGCCGAAATCCGGATGCAGGTGAAGTGGGCGAGTCAGCAGGTGGGGCAAGAGGTGCAGTCGGAAGCGGGGTCGGTGGGCGAAGATGGGAAACGAGGCGGTTCGGTGCCAGGAGCGGCGGCGGCGGCTGTGTCTGAGGGGAGGAGGGGGGACGGAGGGGGCGTGGGCGGAGGCGAAGGCGCATTAGCGCAAGGGCCTGGAAAAGTCCCCCTTCGCCTTGGGAAGAAACACTGCTCGTCCACCCCCGCCTTCGCCGACATCAAGCCCTTACGCCCTCCCCACTTGGTCAGTGGGCTCGGAGGCCGAAGGTCGGGGATCAGGCACGGGAGATTTTTTGGGTGCTGGGTAATTCCTTACCTTGAATATGTAATGTACGAACCGTGACGTCCGTCATGAGACGTCTGAAAATGCGTTTTCTGATCGTACTTTTCGTGGTCGGAGTGCATTTCGGTCGCTATATCCGGTCCGCTTCACGGACTTCCGTCCTTCTAGTAGTTTTGGTAACTCACAGTCATGGGGCGATCGTTTATTGGAGAGAAAGGACACCCTTAGTTTTAATAAAGGATCGATCAGCATTATATATCTCTGAAGTAGGTCTTTCCGTGCCTGATTCTAACTACGAATATATTAAATCGTTAAATGGATGGCATTACAAACATCACTTCCAGCCATTAAGAGATTCGTCTGCTTGGATTAGGAAATGATTTGTTAACGTCATCCTGAACTCCAAATAATTTGTGCAATGTCGTAACATCCTTAGACATTTCACTACTTTGCCTCGTTTCGTTTTCTTAAAGATAATCTAATAAATGTCATAGACGAGAAGTCTTCGCTCTAGTGTCGGAAGTCATCACCTTGGCTACTATAAGATCGACTCTAGAATTTAATCTTACGTTTCTATATTATTTATACTTATTTATTAACCTGCCTGTTTATTCTATGTCATTCGTAATGTTGAAGACGCATCCTTATCTCCGGCAGGTGATAACCTTTTTCTCTACTCACGTAGGGGCACCGGGAGGTGGCCCTCCTGATGGCGTTGCAACAAAAAATTTCTCTTGAAGGAAGCTAACATTTTTATTTTGCATTGTTCTAAATATTGTAAAAAAATAAATTATTACACATGATAAAGATATTTTCTACTGGCGAAAAACGGCTTACTCTCTATCGTCTCTCGTGAGGTGGTAGCACCTTCTGATCGTTGGCGATAAAGTAGCTTTATATTGTCTTGTATAATAATTACTTCTTCGTCAGACTGTTCTGTAATATCGACTTAACGCAACCGAAGAGAAATACGAAAAGAAATTCTTAACGCCGGCATCCCTTAAAGATTTTACAGATCGCCGTTCTTTAACAACAGTCGAAACTAGTTTGCTGTAGCTGTTGATGGAGAATGCGTACTCGTGCTTGAAGAAAACATATTTGTTATTTAGTTGTTGTTTTTTTGTTGTTTTTTTCTTATTTTTGTTTTTAGGAAAATTGTAACACGAAAAGTTTTGGAAAAAAACCCACCGATATCACAAATAACGGATTTGATTGGTTTGATCTATATCGGCCTAATGACGTTAATAACCATTAAAAGTCCCAACATGAGGGTACACGGGGTGTTATGGGGAGGAGATAGGTAAATGTGGGAAGACCAGAGGAAACCTTGAAGGCGGAACGAGGAGGCGCGGGCGTTGCTTCCGCGCCCGCAAGAGCTTGTCCGTGTCTCGTGAATCGCTCTCTGCTTCGCGGACCCGCCCCCGCCCCCGCCCCAGCCCACGCCCCTGCCCTTCCCCCCGCCCACGCCCTGCCCTTGCCCCCGCTCCGTCCCCCGCCGGCCTCTAACCGCTCGCTCGCGGGCGCGCGGGCGTTTTTCACGGGCGGCGGTCGATAAGCGCAACCTTTAGCATCTTCCTTGAGTGTGGGGCTGGCTGCACCGCGCCGCCCGCAACGCACTCCACCGGCGATTTCACCGGCGCTTCGGAAGTTAACCCCCACGGGCGGGGCGCTTGGGCGCAGCAAGAGGCCGCTTATCCAAGCAACAAATGCACCTGCTTGTAAAAACCATTTCATAAGAAGCAATTTGTATTTTGCTATTATTGATGTTGCGTTTCGATAGATGTCGAACTCATGAATTGTAGTTTGCAATTCATCCGCTCTTACTTTGGCGTACACTACGTACTTACGCAATAAAGACTAGCTATTGTAATTGTTGTCGATATTTTTCGTCAGAAAAGAGGTATGGGACCCTGATATCGCAAACTTGGATAAAACTTCTTCCCATATGTAGTACAGTGCTCCCGCTAACACGTGTAGTCAGAATGCACGCTTTGTAGGATCTTGTTAAAGAAAAATTGGCTGAACGCAAAACGTCTATTTGGCTGACTGACTGTCTGCCTGTCCATCTGTGGTCAACGCGAGAGCCTAAACCACTTAGATGATTTTCTTCGAAATTGATATTCTCCATCGGTCTGGCCTAGCTGATGGTCCTACAAATTTGAAATAGATATTTTGATTTTTGGGAGTGTTTTACAAGAAGCCTTCAAATTTTTTTTAAATCTCAAAATTGCTCCAAATTTATAAATTAAATTATTTCTTATGACGGAGCAAAAGTCTCTAAAAAATTACACAGGTCTCATTTTCGATGATCTCTAAATTTTCGAAAATTGCAAAAGTTCAATTTTTTGCCTGCCTTATCCAATTACAGTATTGAAGATACCTATGTTATCTGTATTAATATAAATTCTTCACAAACATCTCTTCAATAAAGGCTAGGTACAATTTTATATATATGAGTATTTTTCGCGTAATTTTGAATTAAATGTAGGCAATTTTTAAATACAATTTTATCATAAACGGTTCAATATGTTTCTTTATTATTTTTTCGAATAGAGCAAATGTGTTTATTGTGTTTATAAAAATGTCGCACGATTCATTGTTGATGAGCTCTTTGTATATTCGAAAATTAAAAAAAACATTACAAAACTACAATATTGATGATAAAGATTTTTCCTTAATGAAATTATTCAAAGAAATTAGATATATAAATACGGTTGAGTACAATTTTTTTTAAATTTTCACCTAATTTCGGCTTTACTTCTTTTTAGTTAAAAATACTGCTCCAAATTGTTTGGGTAGTGTAAACGACGCACAGGCTCATATTCCTTGAACGTTTGAAAATTGCAAAAGTTACAATTAATTCATGAAAATGTTTTCTGTGCACGAAATAATTATTAATTATTAATTTTGCAGAACTCGATTTGCAAAACATCATCAGTAAATATTTATTATTTACTATAATTACTAAAGGTATGCTCCTTACTTGCACTTTTTGTTTATACTTTTTATACGTTATATACGTTATATACGTAAGATCATACTCCGTGAATATCATTTTAAGCCTCTACAAAATTAAGAAAATATATTTTTTTAGGTTTAAGTAATAGGCTAAAATTTACTAAACATAGTAGTTTTGTTTATTATTGTTCCAATAAATGTGTGTAATTAATATTAAAATTTTATAAACGTGCAGCCCAAGCCGTTTTAGACTCGAATGATATTAACATTAATCACAGGGAAAATAATTATGTTTCTTCGAATAAACGGTTATTAGTTCATTATTATATGTCGATGCATCATGACACCAGAACATTGAGCACCTAACATAATTGTATTACTACCTCAGAGAATCACAATAGTGCTGTTACCTACGATCGAACTCATACCAAGTACGTGAAATATTGTCGGTACTTAAATTCGCAAACTTAACTCAGTTTCTGTATCTACTGTACCTGAAATGCTGAGAGAGACAAAATACCAACGTAGTATTTCAAATGAAGAAATTCAAAGCTACATGGAGAATTTCCCTCCTTTTTGTATTCTAAATATTTCACTTTTTTCGTTGCACAGAAACCCAGAGCCGTCAGTCTTGTCAGCTTTGTTCTTCATAAAGAAATGTTAATGTCTGCCATCCATTTTCAGCAAATAGGAAAGCTGATGTGTAGTTCTTTACAAGCACGAAGGACAAAAGTCCAGAATATCCAATGAACATTTATTTTTCTACAAAGAGCTTTACAAAAATACTTTTAAATCCATTGTCCGAAAGAAATCTCCACCTCTTTCGATAACGCCTTTTTTGAGCATCAGATATGTACAGAACGTTTAATTGTCGAAATGTTTTCTTGTATTATTAGAACACGATTTTGTTATTGGGAAAATATTAAAAGGTTGTGTGTAAAGTGGTTGTGGTTTCTTGGCGTTTGTTAACAAACACAAAAACTATTCCATCGAAGGTACGTCATATTCATCGATACTTATATACAATTTAGTTATAAGTCATCTATGTAGCTCTTATCCCCAATAAGCTACTTACAAATTATTATACTCTAGATGGTGAAAACAAACATCTCTCGAGTCTTCACATTTTCCATGAACATTGCATTATCACCACGCCTGGGGAATTTATTTACTAATTCCTGCTCTTGAGAATTAACTTGAGAATGTTTTCGAAAGCAATCTATTGTGTCTCAGTTTCCAACTGCACACTTATTCGCTTCTCCCACATTCAACGTCGCCGACGTGGAACGCTTCTAGGGAGAGTTTGACGATGACCACGCCACCGGCCCGTCGACAACTCCCGCTCACGAATTTAATATTCCCACCTTCATCCCGCAGGCATCCGACGGCGCCCACGGGGGGTTAAACTGTCCGTTTCTGCCTTTCCACCGCATGACAATGCCGCCATTTAGTAAAGACACAACAATGTACGCGTATGAATATGAAGCGGCGTCGTTCTTCTTTTATCATTGTTCCTTGTCCGGCAAATGTAAGGCAATTGTTGGGCGCCCGTCGGTTGTCTCTTCGCCGCCACCGCCGCCTCCGGGACGCCGCCAGCGTTTTGTTTCGCGTTGGTGGTTTGAAGCGAAGTCGCGGACAGGAGACTTCATACAATAAACACGTAAACACAAAATGAGTTGTCTTTTTATTCCGGCGAGGGGATGCTCGTCGGCCTCCCGAGTCCTGGAGGTTCCGGAGGCGGCGGCGGCGGCGGTGGCGGTGGCGGAGACGGAGGCGCCGGCGGGGGCGGCGGGTGCTGCGTCCGAGGAAATGACACTGCGCCTGTATCCGAGTGACCAAATGGACGGGCGGGCTCGTAATTATGCGTCTCCTTTTATGAGGAGTGGAAGGGCCAGGGACCGCGCCCGCGGATGAAATGTGGCGAAAAAGAGAATGGTATAGGAGGGTAATGAGAATGTTTTGTGCGGGGGCAGGGGGGGGGTTGGGCGGTTAGGACCGGGGGGAGGGGGCTGGTGCGCTGAAGAAAGGAAGGAATTGCTGGTAGCTTCTAAATTACCCTCGGTGGACTCGCCGCCAGGGCCCTCTGCAGTGCGTGTGGGCTACTGCGTTCGCCGCTCACCCCACGGATCTCGGCCCGTTTTTCCGGCTTGGTGCCCATCTCATGTCGTCCTGGGTCACCAGACGTTTCTATAAAGCTTGATTCCCTTTCGAATGACACTCGTTTGCTGGCATTTTCATGACTCCTTCCATCATTCTTTATGGTAAAGCCCCCTTCTTTTCACACCACGTCGCTTACACATTCGGAATTGTTTTGCCCCAAAATGTTTCTTGTTGAATTAGCTGGTTCACGCACTTAACTGTTTTCCTGTCACCGTCTGGCTCATGAGAAGTTCTTTTACCCTTAACTATTTCCTACTCTGCTTCTTCTTCTATGTCTCATGAATAATAATCACTATATTATTATTATTATTATTATTATTATTATTATTATTATTATTATAATCGAATGTTTCACTCTCTGCGCTTTGTACTGGAACAACAATCTGAACACTGATAGTCAATCGGTCGCTCTCGCTGTGGCAAATCACGAACCAATGTTGCTCTAGACAATCTCAGTCGATTAATTCCCAATCATCAATTCATTTCAGAAACTTTTCTACGGTTCTGCAACTGTTCAGTATTATCTTTTGCATCTGATCCACGCAGCAAAATGGTAATTCCAACTCGTGTATTGCCTGCATTGTGTGCTTCGGTAAAAGTCAAGCCGTTGACGAAGACGCGAAGATTATTTGTTGTATGCTAATAATTTAGTTATTCATTGGTGATTCTGCTCTTGTGACGACGGTACATACTTCTAGATTTTCATGTTGAAATGACGGTCTGGATTGGTTTTCCAAAATCGATAATAATTGTTGTGTTATCGTGCTTTGCTTAGTGTAGCTACACGATGATTGTGACCAAGTTTAGCTTCTATTCTTCTTTCTATAAAATGGATGATATTTCTATTACGTTAAGTACGTTATCGAATACAAACATTCATATTTATCGCCCATTAATGATTGTACACATACCCTCGTGTCTAACATTTTAGGCCGTGAGAACCAATTCACGACAATCGAGAAGGATATGTTAGACATTTTCATACTGAGTTACACACCTTTTACATGCTCATTATTATTCTGAATCATAAATTATTTCTCGATGCGATAACCTCGTCTTCATTGGCAGTCATAAAGCCGTATAATTCAGAGTACAGTAATTCATAGGTTACCCTTTTCTCAGATGTTGTACATGACAATGATGACTTTGGATAACTCTTTTCAGTATTGTACTATGCGTTCATTATTTTATATTCTGAAATGAAGAATGATGATGAGATGAGAATATGGGCTATAGTGTATGGTGATGTGATTTAATTCACCCATTAAAGCCTTGAACAGAATTGATGTTTTTTTCCTGCTCGTGGAAGTATTTCTAATTAGCGAGATTACGTTGGCAGTGTATTAATTACTGTATGAATTGTATTAATAAGACCTAAACCACATTTTTCATTCGTTAGAAGGATTCTCTCAGCAGCCTATTTGGAATGATGTTATCAATAGTGGATGAGTATAATAGTATCTGCGTTCTCACATGTTCTCCAATTCTCCACTCACATGTTCACATGATCTCCGATTCTTCCAAGTTCCATTTTATTACATCTGTTGATTGAATGATATCAGGGACATATTTTTGGTACTGTGTAATTCGGATAAATTTATAAACAAAGAATCTTATATTTTTTATCGCTTCCAGTTCTTTAGTCTTAAAACGTTAGAATTTGAAGTCTCAGTGTCCGCTTAGGCAAATTCTTAGCTGCTGATTAGCCAATATTTTCCACTCAACTTGCATGAACATTGTATTAATTTCTGTCGACCTACCCAATATCCTCCGACATATTCTTTAGATGACGCCACTATTATTATGATCATACATTTTATAATTGTTGCTGTTATTATTATCAACATCGTTGGTGTTATGGAAATTACTCTTCATTTCTTATCACAGATGTTAATACCACATTGTCTTTTCCTCCTAACCAATCTTCGCATTCCTTATTTCTCGTATTTAGTTTCACATCCCACGTCGTCAGTCACTAATTCTCATTGCTCTGCACGTTATCCCACTCATATTCCCCCAACAACAACCCTCCGCGTCCAACATTGTATGACTCGCCAAGATCTATTCACCATAAATAGTATTTTAAAGCGGCACATCGAGTTCCGTCGGAGTCTTGCTAGATCGCTCACGTTTCAGAGCTACTTGGCGTTTCGTTATCAGTTATATTATGACGGGCCACTCGCTCCCAGTCCCTCGGTTCTTCATTTCTGCTAACATCCCACCCTCCGGTGTGGCGGCTACCTGTGCTGGAACTAGTTTGTGGAGCTGAATAATTATTTTCAGCGGAAATCTTAGTTGTTTTGGGGATTAACATCCGAGCTGCTCTTTGCCTGTAGCGTTAAATACTGCATGGAAGATAAATACGAGAAAGTGCTATTATGTTGGTAGAGGTATCTGATTCTTTGCAGCAGAGCTCTCGTGAGTTTTTATTATTCTTCCCTGGGGTCCTTAGCGATGCGTATGCCCCAGAGGATGAGAGTGGTTTCGCCGGTTCAGGTAATTAAAATTGTGGAATAATTACGAGCAACATGTGAACAGCTTAACGTTTCGCATCACATACGACATACATTTTTGTGGCAGAGACAGCGTGTGTCCAATGTTATTAGCTGTTGTCTCTTACAATGATATTGTCACAATGAACGGCAATGTTAAAATAAATTTTAAGACGCTTCATTTCTGCTCTTTATTCAGCGACTAAATATCATATTTGGAGTTCTCGAAGAACAGAGCGTTTAAGTAATAACCAGAATCTGTAGATGAGTTTTTGTATTTACTTGGTTTTCAGGAAAACAGAGAGATGAAAGTACTGCAAAATAGTTTCAAAACGGTTTTCCAAATGTAATATAGAATTTCTGCATAAATATTTTTGAATTAGTTCAAGAAGACTCGTTCTTTTATGAAGTAGGTAGTCTAGTAGGCTTTCTCTCTCTCTCTCTTCTCTCTCTCTCTTCTCTCTCTTCTTCTCTCTCTCTCTTCTTCTCTCTCTCTTCTTCTCTCTCTTCTTCTCTCTCTTCTTCTCTCTTCTCTCTCTCTCATTTTATAATTTCGTACATTTGTGAGAATAAATGCTTAAAATGGTTTCTTATAAAGTTTCTGGAAAACTCAAATATTTTCTTGAGTAAATGACCTTCTAGTAAAGATCTTTTACAAAAGATGAAATGGGAATTTCACAAAAAGGACTTAGTGTTTTCTTGAACATTTTCAAACGTAAAGGAGATTTTATTCTTCTATGATATTCTGTGTGTCTCATTTTTTGTAATTACTACGAGACGAAAAATCGGGAAAAGATACAAAATGTTCGGTTTGAAAAAATACACTGAATAACTAAACTGAGATTACTAAACCGTTGTCTCAATTCAAAAAAATGTTTATTCTGCAACGTTTTTTGTAAAATTAGTTAATTTTGACAAAAATGTTCACTAATGAGTGCAAATTTAAAATAAAACCAAAAGAAATTTGCGAAAATTGGACCAATTGCATTGACAAATAGATATAGTTAGTGTTGCTCAGCACAGTTTTAGTGAATGAGACAAAAGTCTATTTTCCTGACGAAGTGGGTTTTAGAAGTTAGTAGGCAACAGACGTAGTGTGCTGTGTTTCAATCAGTTTGATGAAGAGAAATTTGCAGACAATAGCTGAAATATTGGATGTGCATAATTTAATAACAGGATAAAAATATTGTGATCATATACCATATATATAGTGATTTTACCTAACAGACAAAAATGCAGAAATGGCGCGAGAAAATCTTCATGCTTTAGCATCACCAGTTAAGACCTAGAGTACACATTAAGCTTGTAAATCGTCGTCATCGCTTTTGAAACAGACTATAGACAATTCCTTATCACTGTGTTTAATATAAAAAATTATTGTAATTACAGGTTATTTTATCAAAATACTTTTGAAGTAAAAAGAAATAAAAAATAATAACTAAGAGATAGTGAATTAACCACACTCGTAGTACAGGAGTAAAATGCAAATAGTGTAACACTTCCTGTGATTAAGCCTTAAAGAATTGAGTAAGCAACTCAAACGACTGTGGAGTATTTGGTAACATGGGTTCTATCAACGAATTTCCACAAAAAAGATTTTCCGCTCAAATTGATTGGATTCGCGCTTCCCGTAGGATAACGCTCTCCTCTGTTTTTACTTCCCCCGCACTTGATTTTTTCCAGCGGAACTCATTCACCCCTTTTTTCACCCCATAAACACGTTTTCACTTACCACGCGCTCTTGTATTACAGCCTCAAATAAACCACACGAAAAGCCACCCTCCCCTCTTCTCCATTCCAATCCCAAGCAATCCCCTGTCCCCGCAACACACACGTAGTGTCTCCGACCGGCTCGCACACACATGTAACCTATACGACGTGTGTGTGTGTGTGTATATATATAGCATTGCCAATAGCCACGGAGCCCTCGCCCCATCCCAGAGCATCTTCCGCACCCCAGCTGAAAAAAAGCCACTCGCCGATAAAAAAAACTCCCCTCTGATCCTGGCAACAGGTGGTTCCAATCAGCCGCGCTTTGAACAAGGGGGTGGAGCCCGGGACGTGATTTTTTCCCTCCCTGTTTATATCGGAATTCAATATATTTTTTTCGCCCCTCGCGGAGCAGAGAGCCTTTATATAAACACGTTCGAGCGGCGACGGCGGCGGCGGAGGGCGCGGAGGGGCGGAAGTGGCGGTCGCCAGAGACTTCCGGTTCGGTGCTTCCGTGCCGGGGATTCCCCGTGTTGTCAGTTGAGAAGCCGCGTTTGGATGCGTTTGTTTGTTTGTTTGCTCGCCCTGGGAAAGATCTTCAAGCGATCTTCCGATTCTTTTGTCTCAAGGGTTTATTTCACTCTTTCTTAGGTGACTGCATACAATTACAAGAAATGATTACATTATCTTCGAAATATTATTTTTTCTTTACTTATTTAAAGTATTGGAAGCTCTCTCGACCATATCGATTATTTTTCCAGAAATTTTCTACAATGTTGTTACTTAATATGAACATGCATATCTGATGAACAGTGTTTAGGGAAAAACATTGATTTCGGTGAAATTCATTTCGTGTTATTTTAGTTATGTTACGGCGAATGGTATCTGGCATTTTCAATTTTCCTTCTCCAAATAAACGACTATTCTGACAATAAGTATAATACTGATTCTGGTAAAATTATAGTCCCTTACCATCAATTACATTTATTATTTTACCATTAAAAGACTAGTTACGAGTAATATTGAAAATGAGTTTCACAGTATTGACTCATTTCTTGAAAAACGCATAAAGTTTAATATAAAAATGCAAAATAATTTTATGACATATCCAAAATAAGCGGAACCATGGAGCTTAACTCTAATACTAATATCTTGCCAAAAATTACCAATTATTGGGACATCGCCAAAAATTATCAATAAAATTTTCTTACAAGGTTAAATGCCCTAAAACCAAAGAAAAATGACGTATTATTTTTTTTTATCAAAACCAGTTAGAATGAACAACTGATGCTGTTAGATATGTTACTGATGTAATTGAAGCTTCTTCTATTCGTTCAACTTGCCCGGCTTGCAAGCTTTTGGTTTTAACTGTTCTTTATCAGGAAAACTCTGTCTGTACGTGTCCTAAAATCGGCCAAAACGACAATGGCGCTGACAGGCGTCAAACCTTAGATTGCTTTCATCGGCTAACATTACAATTTCTGAGCTAATAAATCGAATAGGCTATTCAGCAATTCTGTGGAGAACATTTCTTGCATCTCGTAAACATTATTTGAAGTAAGTACCAATAAAATTATGTTTAAATCAATACAATTAGCAGAAAATGCATTAAAAATGGCGGGAAAACGTAAAAAATGACTTATTAGTCGAAATCGACAAAAATGACAAATAAAGATGGGTAATATCCTTTTACTTTAACAGAAAATCAATTTATATACTAAACGGCATTGTTCTAAGATAGAAACAAAAAAGATATTTCATTAAAATCCGCGCAATAGTAATATCTATAGTTTCATTCTTCGCCACTAGTTAATCTACTTACTTCAAATGTTTAATTTATAATATGTTATCCGACGCTTGCGAAAAACTAATAGATGAGCATAAGTACATCCTTTTTAAGAACCAATACAATATTTCTTCATCTAACTTTCCGCGAGTTTCTTATGAGAAATATCTCACCCCAAACTTGTATCTCCAGTGTGGAAAAACGCTGAACGCGTTACAGCAACCCTTACGTCGTCAACCGCCTCTCCTCCGCTCGCGTCGCGCTTGTCACAGAACAAACTCCACTCTCGCCCGCCCCGCCCCCTTTTTCGTCAAATTTCCGCTGCGGCCTTCCAGCCCATGCCGCGCCACAAACTATCGGAATATTGTTGTAGAACTTTCCACAAACTTATATAGCGTATTGCTTTTTCGACACGAAAAAAAAAATTATACGAGAATATATAGGTGCGCCGAAAGAATTTTTACGCGCGCGAGCGGACGGGAATGGCGGAGTGAGGGAGGGGGGAAAATAATTTTAATAGATAACGAAAAAATGTTGATTGAAAAAAAGCCCGGTCCCCGGCTAGACTTGGTAAACAAAAGAGAGGCACCCGGCGACCCAACAGGATTCCGATATGGCGCCGCATTCTTGCTGTCTTTGAGCTGGCCGCGCGCCGCCGCGTTGCGGAAGTTGAGTGGTGCGCCGCGGGGGGCGCGACGATCGCCGACGGAAGTGCGTTTTTCGCACGATCGATTTCATCGCCCTCTTTTTTTTCGCGATGTGATGCGATTTTTTTTTCGCGATGTGACGGAATGCGAGCGTTGCATTCCCGTGGGTGATTTGGAAATTTGCGCGATCATTTGAATTCATGTGCCGAATCCACGACCAACGATTTCTTTAATTTGATGAAACTGATTGTAACGAGATCCTATCAGTTACACTAGTGAATTTTGTCCTGACAGTCCTGAAAGCGTAATATGATTCGAAGCTGCACATCAATCAAAAATGTGTAAGTATTCGAAATCAGTGAATGTTTCGAACACTTTCATTGTGATAGACCACGAATTATTATCTTCACACTAAATTCAAATCGTAATACATGATATTGAAAAATTCCTTTTTTTTAGCCTACACTTTCACTCTAAAGTCTTATTGCCAGAACAAGCTGTCTGACACCAAAAGGGAAAGGGCAAAATAGAAATGATATCAGAAGCTATATGTTCTGTGTTTTTTTTTTTAATTTTGTAATAAAAAGGCTACATTGAATAAGAAATTTCAAAAATTGTACTTCAAAATGTGCCTAAGTGTGTATTCTATTAAGAATGACTACTGCAGACAACAAATATTTGAAAGATCACCCATATCAACGGTTTATAATAGTCAATGAAGTGCTTATGTCTTGTTTAAAGTTAACTTAATTATATTAATTATTTTATTATCTGACAGGAACAACAGTATTATAAATATAAGGTAACTTTGCAGTTACAAACTTTTCTTGCTCAGATCAGGATAGTACATCCTCCTGGAGGTATGGCAAATCTGTAACTAATAAACATTATATTCGTTTACATGGCAATAAGTAGATATTGTTGTAGAATAAACATTCCTTCGTGAAGCTCCATTGTACTGAAACATCAGTACAGTCAATTCTCATTATTTTTATTCAAAAGCAAAACGATACGCTTGTAGGCTGACCGTTCATATTTCTAATTCACTAATTCATCAATATTCCGTTTTGCACGTTACCCGCGCGCTCTTCCTTGGAGGAAAACATGTGACTGCCGGGTCGCTTTGCTTGCACACGGCCGAACCGCCCGACTCGCCTCCCTCCCTCGCCCCGCTCCCGCCCCCCGCCCGCCCGCCCGCCCGCCGCCGCGCCCGCGCCGACGCCCGCCCCCCGCCACCCGGCCCTGCCCGCCAGCTCGCTCCCTCCCGCTCCCCGCCCGCCCCCGCCCGCCTCTGCCCGCCGCCCGCCCGCTGGCCACCCGCCGCATCGCCTGCCCACCCGCCCCCCCGCCCGGGCCCCCGCCCGTCCCGCCCCGCCCCCGCCCGCCTCCCGCCCCCCCCGGCCCCCGCCCGCTCGCCCCCCGCCCGCCCCCGCCCGCCCCCGCCCGCAGCGCCCGCCCGCCCCGCCCGCCCACCGCCCACCCCGGCCCCCGCTCCCGCCACCGCCCCGGCACGCGCCCCGCCCGCCCCGCCGCCCCCGCCCGCCCCCGCCCGCCCCCTCCCGCCCCCGGCCCGACCCCCGCCCGCTAGCCCGCCCGCCCTTCCCTCCCTCTCGCCACCAGCCCCGCCCGCCCGCCAACCGCCCGCCAGACTGCCCTTTGCCCCCAGCCCGCCCAAGCGCGCCACAAGCCCGCCCAAGCCGCGCCAAGCTCCGTCGAAGCCCGCCGCCCAAGCCCGTACTGGTGCCGGAACAAGGCGGAGAAAACGCGTCACGCCGCGGCCGCGGCTTCTCCCCCTGGGGTCAGCGGCGTGGCCGCGGAGAGTGCTCACAGCCCCCGCGTGCTCCGCCTCCGCCCCCGTCTCCGCCCCCGCGCCCGAGCGAAAAGGGCGCGCTCGCTGCTGTCTCCGCCCCTTGGATCACGCCCGGCCACGCCTCCTCGACCGCCATCTGTATATATTTCGTAATTCTTTACTGTTAAGTGGGCTTCACGTTGTCAGTGAATGAGAAATGAAAAACTACTTTTGACGTTAAGGATTTAACAGTCCGCCGTCCGTTAAGAACAATCGAAACAAATGAGTCGTAACTGAAGATGTCATGCGCGTACAACTATTCCAAGAAATGGTAATTAGTGTTTATATATTTTTGTATAAGAAAATGGTATTACGAGAAGAAATGAACCAATTACGAAAGGGACAAATATCATTGTTCTGACGTGACATTTTACAACTCACCCCCTGTCTTTTAAAATTGAGCGACACTTTCGGGCCTCTAGAAGTTGTTTCAGGAGAAGAGCAATATATTAAATGTAAGTGTACCATAGTGTAGGTCCGACTGTACGCTTCATCAAACTCATCGTTTTGACGTGATACAGTGCGATTGAAGATGCGCTGCGAAACTGCTTTTGAACTCTTTAGCAATTAAGACCGCAATAGCTTACAATTTCATTATCAAGAGGCCTTGCTCAGAAATTTAAAGGACATATTGACACTTCACAAATGGAAGGTAATGCCTTTGCTTGTGAAGGTGTATGGTTAAACTCAATTTAATGAAAAAATGTACCTTTCAGTTACATCTAATTTAATTTGAAGAAATCAAATAACCTGTAATTGGTTTCTTTCACCATCCGTAGGCGTCACATAATTACCACTGCTCAATGTAAGACTACACGGTCGCATAAAACATGTTGTTTTGCAATTGAATCAGCCACTTCGGTAATCGTGTGTGTCCTCGAAAGTAAGTTTTGAGAAGATATAAGGAAATCCAATCCTTATCAAAAACGTTAAACACATCGTCGTAGGGAATTTCATTCATTCTCCCACAATATCCGTTCACAGCGAACATTCCTACTCTCTCACATTGCTATCGGTGTGTAATCGTACTTGCACTCTAGCCCCTTTTCGAAATCTGTCTCCACCTCCACATTTCTCCTGGCCTGTGCCGAGCCAACACCGAAGCATATTCACATTTTAGTTTTCCTGAGTCAACTAAATGCTGCTTAATATTGAACGCTCGAACAGGATTGGAATTATTATTCATGTGACAGAAATTAGTATTTCGTATTCATCGGTAACAGAAAAAATGGCCCCTAAGTATAAGCCATCTTTTTTGTGCGTGGACTACGGAAGCCTTTTTTTCCTAGGCATAGTGATGGTTTGCACTTGACTTCTTCTACATGAAGGATGGTGGGGTGAACTTAAAATAGGAGTGATGATAAGAGATGAATGATTATGGATGTGATAATATGGATATAAAAAATGTGGATTATAAGAAGAGAACCGCGATACAAAAGACGATAACGCCGTTACCTTAAGCGAGGTTCGAACCCGCAACCTACGTCTCCGCACTTCTGGAAGATAGGTCAAGCTTCTCCGTGACAGAATCAGCGCTGCCAATATTATTCTGACATACGATTAGCAGAAATCCACTTCCCGGGCGCTTTGCCCGTGCCAACCTCAAATCGCCTTTTTGGTGCCTGTGTACCTCGCCTCTTCCGCCCGCTCCATCACCGCCCCCTCCTCCCCCCCCCGCCCGGCGAACTCGCCATCAAGTTGCCTCCCTCGTTGTCCATCACTTTGTAAATAATTGCCCCAACTTTCTCTCGACCGCCAACCCGACAAAATAACAACTCCAAAGATATATGTTTTCTATCCATATGGCAAAAAATAAGAAATGGCCGACGGGGCTTCTAATCTGTTACTGCTGTTTCGGGGGAGGTCATCAATTTCTCGTCTGTTGCCAGTTGTATCTGCCGAGGGCCTCTTCGTGTGTTTCGCTTGCTGTATGGAAGTTGAGTTGCAGGATACTGCCGAAGTTCCGATCCTCTTCCTCCTAATGTTCTTTATTTTTCATTTTTGATAGACTCGGAAATGCCGAAAGAATATATTGTATTGTTTTGTCAAACTACTCTCCTTTTTATTTCCTCGGCTTGTTGTTTTGATTAGCAGAAAAATGGATCTTATAAATCTGTAAAACCATTACGTCATGACCTACTTAGATTTCCCTTTCGAGCATTTTGTCAGTGTGGCGTGACGTATGGTATTATTTGTACGAAAAAATATAAATAGCTGCAATTAGTTAATTATTATATTGTTTTAATCTCTTAATGTGTCTTTGCTATCTCTTTACAATCATTTCAACGGTTGAAGTAAGGTATAGAATAGAATACAATATTTATTTTGCTAGGAATACATGGAATATTTCCGGTGGTAGCGTTTTCTATGTAGTTAATCCAAATAAACAACACAATCAAAGTAACATTACAATATTTACTTAAAACAATTGTACAAGTTTAGTATATAAAACCTATGATGATAAAACTGATCTAATATAAAGTAACAATAAAAATTCCAAAAATTAATGTTTACATTTTCTAAAAATATTACAATTTATTTAATCTGAAAGTCTCCAGCACTGGCGGGCAATTCTTTCCAATTTTGTATTGTTTTTTTTAGAAATGAGAATTTACCTTCATCTGCTCTCTGTTTTCTTTGCCGAATGAGCCAATTGATAGCGAATGAACCGATTGATTAGAAACAATTCCCAACATACTTCACTTGTATCCTTTTCAATTCTTGAACTGATTTCTAATCAATGTAGAAATTATGAACTCAGTTTGCGATTAAATGGTTTCATTTGCTTTGGCGATAGTTAATGTGAATTGTCAATGAATATTATTTCTTTACTTATTATGTATTGTAGGTCACACCCTGTGTAGTATAAATTGCTCTTCGAGAAACGAAAATCTCTTTCCAGCACAGACCCCATTCAGTATCTGAATCCGAATGCGTCTAAAAGTATTTCAGTTATAATTGACGGAGCTGTTTGCTCCAATCTGTACTTTTAAAACACGAAAGATATTTTCGTAACTACTATCAGAACGATGACCATCGTATTAAAATCGATTAATTATTTAAACATTAACCCATTTATTGTGATTAATGTAAGTGTTGTAATTTTTGCAATTATGGTCATTAACTGCCACCGGGTCATACCCAATTGCAGTTCTAATAAATGTATGTATGTATGTATGAATTTATGCAATTGAAATCGACATCCTGATAAAACAAACTCGCTTAGTTATTCACTTTCAAGCAAAGAGCATTTCATGAAATAATCTGCAAGATGCTAATTCTCTTGTTGATTAAGACGTAATTTCGCTCATATTACAGTATTTTACGTACAATCACATTCTCGTAAGTAAGTATTGTTAAGGGTTTGATATATTATTCACACAAATATACTTAGTAAGGATGTTTAAATACTTCAAGATTATTCTAGAATTTCCGCTTGACATACTGCGTGTGAATTTTAGTCCATACAGTAGCCTGTACGTACAAGTATAAATAAGAACAAGTATCCCTATTTATTGGGAAGCCTATATAAATATTCTTCACCATCTTATGTTTCCTTATTTCAGTTTCTTTCACAAAAGCTTTGGGGCAGCAAGACCATTATCTAGAAACGAGCCGCAAAGAAAGAAAGAAAGAAAGAAAAAAAATTAATTTCACGAGCGGCTGGCCCACGCATGCCAAAGCTGGAATTAATTATCCAAGTATTTAGGAGGCGTACGACTCGCGAGGTATTTGGGTCAGCGTCCGAAAGGCGGCGAATGACGCGAGGGGGGGGGACGGAGCGAACAGGGGGACCAACCTCCAAAGGTCATCGGCCAGGACCCTGCGGGGCCCCGCAGCTTTGTCACGAGTTGCAGGTGCGCGTGGCGCCGCGTCGCGCTGGCCGGCCGACGACGCTGTCCACTTGACCCGGGACGCGCGACCAGGTCTTCCGTGGAGGTTGCTAACAGAACTTACTTGTTTTCTGGCCGGTCAATGACATTGAACCCATCCCACGTTAACAAACGTGCGTGGAATGGTGCTCCTCGTTTTGGAATGAAATATTCTGAGTTGTGACGTACGTAGTACATCTTCCGCGAATATCCCGCTCGAATAATAGATTTAATTTTTTTTAACAACTGTACTTTCGGAGTAAACATTTTGTTATGTTGTATGGTGAAGTTGATTTTTTTATTTTTTGCAAAAAGCTTGACACTTCAAGCTATTCTGTTTCAGAATGTATGTGAAAGTAATTTGAGGAGCTTTGTACGAATAATGAGAGGAGAACGCTTCAATTCCTCAGATTCATTTAGGCTCGAATCAAATGTTTTCTAATTTGATAGTCACATTTTCAAGAAGGTGAATCAATCTGTAGCAACATATTTTTAATATTTCGGAAGACTCTTAAAACGTATTCAATGTAACATTATGACAATGAAAATAATTATCTATCATGTAGAAATGTTTGTAGTTTGTAGTAGCTACTTCAATTTGTTTTACTGAAAACATGTAAAATAAGAATGCCAGTATGTCATACTCCCTGAACTTCAGTGATCTCAAAAGTTGCTTTTACTTCACAAGTCTGAAGAATGCTTCGAAGCTGTTCCTACTTCAGGCTTAATCCAATGATTTTGGATAATGTGATTACTAACTAGCTGATTCTCGAATTAATCAGATTCGGACATTAACAGTAACACATACTTTACGTCTAACTAGGAGCTCACTTCTCCGTAGAAAAGTTATTGAGAGAATTTGAAACAGAAAGTACAAATTGGGACCAAAACGTCGTATGTAGAAGAAATTCAAATTCAACATCAGCAGCTAAACAACATCACCGAAAAATCAAAAACACAAAATACGTTTCAAAGTGAAAAAACTGAAAAATAATCATGTACGTAACGCACTTACCGCAAAACAAAAATATGACGTTTTCGCGGCGATCAAGGATAATAAGTGTTACATTTTTTGTGTTACGTTGTCTTGTGTTTCAGAACTGCATGTTCTTTTCTAAGATGACTGATAAGTAGGCAATCAATATTCTATTGTTATTCTTTTCCATTTTTTACAACGGTCAGAAAAACAAAATAAATAACAAACAATTTCATTAATTCCATATTTTCTTATAATAGATCTACAAGTAATACAAATAGGCCAACTTAATTTAGTAATGTCTGAATATTCTGTCTAAAACGATCTGGTTAAAATAATTTATGTTAGCCGTCATTGCATTGCCAGTTGCCTAATATTATAAAATGTATATTTATAATTAATAAGATGTTTCAACACCGTAAATTGTTTATTCACATAATAATATAGCATTTCTATGTTATCACGCCATTTCTATTTCTATTTACTGCCTTCGTGTGTTTCGTGAGCGTACACATGGTTATTCTTTTCCCGAAAATCCTTGCGAAGCCCCACATCTCTCGTCGCGACGGTAGTAGCGCTGGGTATCTCACCTGGTGGTAGCGCGAGCTGCGGCGGAGGCGGTGGAAGGGGCTGCGGCACTAGCGCCCCGGGATGAGGCGGCGGGGCGGGGCGGGGGCGGGGGCCGCACGCTCAGACCAACGCCATCCATCCTCTCTCAATATCCACTTGAACCCCGCTCCCCCGCCCCTCCCATAATTCACCCTTAATCTCTTGTCCTTCTTTACTTTCTTCCCAGAAAGAAAGATCCCCCTCGCAGCTCCTGCCCGCTTCCATGCCTTCTTTGTCATTCATCCTGGGTACACTTTCAATGTCCCCCGCCTATACATAGGCTTATTTCTTACGCCAACTCCCTGCCCCGCCGCTCCCGTCTCCCGCTCGCACCCAAAGTACTCCCCATTCAATCTTTCTCCGTCTCCTTCTCTCTTCTCTCTCTCGTTTTTCTGCACGAATAAAAAAGGAACATCTTCTCCCTACTAAAGTCTAAAGGCATCTCTAAATCATGGATAGAATAGCTTAAGTTTAGCTGCCGCAGAAGCAGAAGTTGAAGAACTGATAATATTTCAAGTTTTGACTGTGAAAGATAAAAAAAAAGGGGGTGGATTCTTGATTATATACGATATATTTCTCTTCTTTTTATTCTTTGGTACAGTGTGAGAAGTGGCGATACCGGCCGCTGCTATTCCGCCGCCCCCGCGCTGTTGAGATCACGGAATCCCTCTCTGCAGATTCAGAAACCGCAGCGGGCGAACAGTCGCTAGCGACACTCCCGCCGCCGCCGCTCGCTGCGCGAGGCGTTTCTCAACGCCCTTCCTCCCCCAAAGTATTCAATACCGTCTCTGTCAGTATCTCTTTTCTGCTGAATTGCTTCCCTCTTCGCTTAAAAGTTCTATAGATTTTATAAAACAAAAACTTTTCTTTTGAGGTTATGGTTTTATTGTATGAGAAACAGTGCCGCCATCTTTCTCATCTCAAATTTCCGCCGCGCTTCGCGCGCCCTTTGTTTCGAAATATCGAATACGTTTAATAATCTTAACAATAAAACCCCCCTCTCTCTCTCTCTCTCTCTCGCCGGGCGTAAAGTAATTTCGTTCTTCTTATTGAATTAAGTTCCGAAATCTTTTACGATTGCTCTATGAATTTAAAAAGAAACAAGGCAAATTACGCGAAGCGAGGTCACAAGCGGAGAAGTTTGACGAGCGAGGGATATTTTCTGACCTCTTTTTTTTTACGCCCGTGGCTTGATTGTGCGTTGTTATAATCTCGACAAGAAAGTTTAATGGAGTTTGAAATTCGAAAATCGAAAGGGAATAATAGAGGCTTAATTTAGATGAATGAGACAAAGTTTCCGTGGAGTTCAGGAAAATTTCCTTTATTGCGATTCATATTGAGCTCAAGATGTCAAACTGAAATATGGGCTTATCGTGTTTAGCAGTCGTGCCATTTTCGAACCGCCTCACAGCCCGACAGTCGTACCAACCGTACACGTACATCAGGCCCGGCGATAAATTTGTTCCCGATGTATTTGATGACGCGTGTATATCACGCGGTTACTAACAATCCTTCCAAAAGTTTCCGGCCGGCATAAAACACCACAAACATTTCACATAACGAAGTTTTTACGGTCCCAGCGCGGCTTTCCTTTACGATTTGCCATATATCACGTATAGATATCTATTTTTGCCAGGCGCACCCACTATACTTAGGGGGTGACTCGAAGCTTCAGCCATTTTAAATATAGGTCGCGCGTTCGGGGAACGTGTGCGCGGCGGGCGGGTGGGACAGGGGTGTTGTCGTAAAGGTGTCGTCCCGGGCGAAATATACGGCGGAATAACCCGGTGATTAGGCGGCAATAAAAGGCAAGGCGTTCGGTTTCGGTTCGGATTCGAGAAAGATCCCGGGGCTGTCGGCGGCGGCGGCGGCGCGGAGCGCTCGCCCGCGGAATGCTCGTAAAGCGCCCGCCGCCCGCGCGGCTACCAGAAACCCATTAGGCGCACAGTGGCCGCACATGCCATTCCGCGGGGACCCCCGCCTCCGATCGCGATGCAGCTCTCCGGATTCAGCCGAGTGGTGCCCTTGACTGCCAGGGGTACACGAGCATCACCCCCCCTCCGCCCAAAACCAACACGTTTTTTTAAATATTGTGCTCGATAATGCTGTACATTTCTAGATAATTACCGTATGCAGATCTGATCCCATTCATAACAGTATTCCTAGTATGAATATACTCGATTTTTTAAATTTCAATGTAACAATTTAAAAAATATTTCAAATATGTTATGGGGGTTCGACCTGAAATTTTTCAATTTATCCTGACACTCTGAGCGTTGAAATATCTCCGGACGTGGCTTGGTGGAAGTATTGCGGTCAAATATTGCATCTGTTAAGATGGTTTGACAACGTTGACAAGATTGGATTGACAAATTTGTCAACGTTGTCAAACCATCACAACAATGTTGCGACTATCCAACGGCCACACGATTATCACTGTACGTTTGCGATTCAGTCGTGCTCCGAATAGAATGTCGGCCAATATCACGAGTGAGGGGAAGGCAACATCAAAATGACGAGGGGGATTTTGCCCAACGACAGCTGATGGTTATGGAAGGCAGAGATGACGGTGGGGGTACATATGTCAATCAAAATATTTCAACTTCCGCTGTGCAAGGTTTTCATCAACTCTATTTACCTGTAGTTTAAAACTTTCATAATCTCACATTACTTCTGAATTGTAAGTTTATTAGCTGAACTTTCGAAAATCTATTAATGAATCGACCTATCCTAAAAATGAGAAATTTAAACAATCTTTAAATGTAATGTTTATTTACTTCTTTAAACTTTTCATCGTTTTTTCTCTCCCATTCCGTTATTATGTTAATTTTGTAAAATTCATAAATCATAAAATACATAAAGTAGTGAGATGGTTTCAATATGTTTTCCCGTCTTCTTTAATTCACATGTCAAACGATGATTATTTAATAGGACAAAGTTATTAAGGATTGATTTAACTGTTTTTAATTTCAGAAAGAACGTAATTGCTACTGCAATACTCTCATCCATATTTTTCATCATAAAATATGGACCATTCGTTTTTTCCCTGGTCATCTCCCTGGTCCTCTTATTGCTATTGCTAGGAGGCGTCGCTTCACCTATCACTAGTCTTTCCCTGCCTTCCCCTCTCTTCCATTATTCCTTCAGTTCTTGTTGCCAACATTCCTCTTACCCAAAATATATGATTTTAACCAGTTTCCCTCCGTTTTCGGTTACATTGTCAGTATTCTTCTTATTCTAAATTTATAATTTCAGCATTTAGTTTTTGTTTTTTTGTCTTACATCTTTTCCGATCCCTTTCAGAGCATATTTTCCTCACATTGATTGCATTTTTTTCTTCCTTCGTAGTAATGTATTTGTAATAAATTTAATTACCTATCACTAGTCTTTCCCCGCTTCACCTATCACTAGTCTTTCCCTGCCTTCCCCTCTCTTCCATTATTCCTTCAGTTCTTGTTGCCAACATTCCTCTTACCCAAAATATATGATTTTAACCAGTTTCCCTCCGTTTTCGGTAACATTGTCAGTATTCTTCTTACTCTAAATTTATAATTTCAGCATTTTGTTTTTGTTTTTTTGTCTTACATCTTTTCCGATCCCTTTCAGAGCATATTTTCCTCACATTGATTCCTCGCATTTTTTTCTTCCTTCGTAGTAATGTATTTGTAATAAATTTAATTACAACAGTGATCTGCAGCAGTAAAAGTTCTGCTATCGAGTTCGTGGCAAATCATAAGCAAATTTTGATTCATCTGAAACGGCACATTTGAAGTTTCTTTCTTCCTCGTCACATGAAGTCAGCTGTGCCGTAAGCAGTGATGTGCTGAATATGAGAATATAGTTGTAATATCGAGCATTAGAAATTGTGGATTAACGTAATCAAATATTGACCCCTTCCCCTGTAAATCTTTTCTTTTCTCTTTATCGAAACTTCCCTTTTACTACTATGTACAACTCACTCAGTACTATTAATGTTCGGCCCTTAGCCGCCATCCTGATTGAGGTTTTCTGGGTTTACTCAATCGGGCCTCTGATAGGAAATTAAATAACAATAAAAACAAAACGCGAGCGAGCGCGCACGGCAGGCGGTGCGGAGGCGGCGGCGGAGGGGCGCAATGAGGTGTGGGTGAGGACGCGAGGTTGACAGAGTTGAGAGAATTGAGGACGGATTGGGCAAGGGCCGCGTGGGCGGAGTGAGGCGGGGGCGCGGTTAAATGGGGGGTACGTCAGGAGCGACAAGCGCGAGGGGCGGGCGAGGCGGCGAGGGCGCGGGCGCGAGGAGCGGCGAGGGCCGAGGCCGGCGAGGGCGGCGGAGGCGCGAGGCGGCAGAGGCGCTGAGGCGGCGAGGGCGCGAGGGCGGCGAGGCGGCGAGGGCCGGCGAGCGCGAGGCGGCGAGGCGGCTAGAGGCGCAGGCGGCGAGGCGCGAGCGGCGGAGGGCGCGAGCGCGAGGGCGGCGAGGGCGGCCGAGGCGGCGGAGGCGCGAGGGCTGCGAGGCGGCGAGGCGCGGCGAGGGCGGGCGCGAAGGGCGGGCGGCGAGGGCGGCGTTGGGCGGCGAGGATGTCCGATAGTGTAGAGAGATGGTGGAAGATAAATTACATAGAGGGATAAGTAATAGAGAAAGTACAGAGGCGTAAACTCAAAACAGTTGAAAGTTGTCGGAACTAGCAAGTAACGAAATGTTTTCATTGGTGGCGCCATTTGTCCGTTTGTAAACTGAGGTTAAAAAACTTGAAAAATGTTGACCTTGTAAAAAGTTTATCTAGGTGGGAGACGTTATGCGTTGATGTTAATAGATATTAATGAAGATATAATGGTTATTTGTATTCTGTTCTGAATTCTGCACCTTTGAAGTTGTTTTTAACATCTTTGTCCCCGGTTTTCACTATAGAACTCACTTGTTTCATGTTTATTATGTTTATCCAAATTTTATTCTTTCGATACCTCTCTTACACAAACTTTATAATATGCATGCGGTGTTCGTGAGTCTGTGAACAGCTTTAGAATCTACCAGAGTTTTATTGCCTTTTAAAGTTCCAGGTGTTTTTAAAACGAAGCTGCCTGAAAATAATGATTGCCAATTTTATTGGATACTAATTCTGAACTAATTACATTATGAAAGTACTTCATACTGAGAAGCGGTCTATATACGAGTTGTTGTTTCTAATGATTGACGAAAAACTAGTCACATAAATGACAATTGTTGAGGATAACTGAGGAACGCCCATTCGGGAGAAAGTTGAGGTGACACTTCAATGACCACTCACAATTTGAAGCGTGAGGGTATACAACAGGGTGGCGACGGCAATAGGGATGATGTGAATTTTCATTTGCGAAATTTACCTATGATTGAAAATTTGTATGTTGGTTAGAAGCAGTGTATTTGAATTGTTGCTGGTAAGAATGGTGCATGGTAGTGTAAGGAATAGTAGCGAATAAGGAGGTGTGTGATTGGTTTGTAGCATTTTTGTGACAAGAATTCGGCTTTGGAGGTGTTGGTAATTCTAGCATTGGATGAAAATGTTGTGATTGGTGTGTATATGACGAAGATGGCGAAATGTATGTCGCACCAGCAACGGCGGAAGTGAAAACAAGAAGCTTGATAATAGATGTTCAATTACCATTCCAACCTTGTGCGGTAATAGACCTATAGATACCGCTAGTAATCTACGGGGGTCCGAACTCCACCAACAATACCCGGAGTGCCGTTGCCACCAAAAGAAAAATCTGCCAAGCACAGTCACAAAGCACGGACCGGTCAAGCCGTGAACCGGAAGTAATGACGCAGCTTCGCGAGAGGCGGGTGGACGGCCACCTGTGCCACGCGCCCCGCCTCGCACGTGCCCACGTGCCCCACAGCACGCGTGCGACCGCGGCAGCCACTGAACGAAGGCTTGCTGCCTAATGATGCGCGCGCTGCGCGGATCGTTTGTTCCACGCGCAAGGCCTTTCTTCTCAAGGCCGAATTGAGTAGGAGCGTTTAAGGAAAGGAACTGGACGAACCTCTTCGCAAAACGTTGGAAACACACGAGAAATTCGAAGAGAGCCAGAAAGAAAACGGCTCTCGCTTCAGCAGAGAACAATCACAACAAGAAAAAGTTCTCTGTACAAAATCTTCTCATTTAATTTTATAACTTATTCAATGGAAGTAGATCATGTTTAATTTAAATGTGAATGCCCTCACTTGAGTTTCACATCCACATTAATTGTAATTTGTTCCGAAATTCAGCACTTTTAGTCACTCTTGAATCCACATATAAAGTGATGTTATTGGTCAAAACAATTTATTTGTCTTCACCTCTCGTCGTTGCTAGTCATCATCTGTTCCACCGTGCCTTCCTCACAGAGAAACATGTTTATATTCTCCTGCATTGAAAATTACCCCGAGTCGTTGCTTATTATACATTAAGTCGATAAGATTGAATTGTAATGACACTGTTGCTGATTTAACCACTGCAATATTTAATCAAGTGCTTAACCCATAGCTTCTTTGCATGAGATAATAATATGTAAACTATTCTAATCTCATATCAACCTTACTGGTTTTGGATTCAATGAACATGATAATGCGTAGATAGAATATGAATAACACACCCGTAAATCTTAACTTTTTCAATTTTAAGAAAAAAATATTTTCATCCATTTGTAATTTCGAAACGACTCGAACAAATAACTTGCATCATTTGCATCTCTATACTTGAAATAGTCTTTAAAATAAATGCTTAAAGAAGAGTAATAAAATATGAATCACTCAAACATGATTTTATCTCAAATCCATTAAAACAGTAAATACATCCATGAAATGTCCCTAGATATTATTCTGATGATAATTTTGAAATATGTAGTGAATGAGATGGAACCGCAATGAAGCAAATAAACTTTGTGAACGAGAACAACAAAACAATTCCAAAGAATAACGCTCACGATATGAATGACATAATTGAACCGTTTAATTTAACATAGTCAAATTTAAATACTAATCTTTCAGCACATCGTGAGAAACGAACTTCATATAGGTTCTCTAGGAAATTTCATGTTTCGCCTATTCCCCCATAAAATCAAGATCGGTAACTGTTAGCATCGGGAAGTCCGTTCCACGCTCGTTAGTGGAAATTCTCTGCACTACGAACGCGAGCTTTTCCCACCGTTAGAGGTCGAATTCCATCCGGACAGAGTACGATCGAAACAATTGACAGACAGAGATCGCAGGTTGACCGAGATGAATGATAACCCCCGACGAATATGCGTCAACGAAAAGATGCTATGTTGATAACGAAGAGTCACCAAACACTATTAAAGAATCTGATGTATTTTCACCTACTGGTATCGATTTATTTGTTTTAATCAATTCGTACTGTATGAACATTATTTAAATTTTACTATTTTTTTATGCAACTTAAAATATTCATACAAATAAGACTTCTAGGTGCTGAAATTTTTAAAGAATCACTTTAATTACGAGTTATATTGTTATTGTCATTCTTTCACCATAGATTGTTGTAACAAACTATAAAATGTTAACCTGTTGAGAATTAATTTAGAATGTACAACCACAATTATTTAAGTTCGAAAACAACAATAACAATAAATTAAAAAGTATCTAGAAAGGTGACACAGCTGGAAAATAAGTAGTTACGTAAAACGTACAAACAATAAATTCATCACATATTGTGGGACTATTTTACCATGGCAGATGGAATCATCATGGGAAAGTGAGCACGTTGAGGCCAAAATACAAGAGCTACTACGGGAGCCTCTTCTGGAAAGTTGGTGAACAACTATACGGGATAAGTGCGAATGTATATAGTGAAGTTTGGACGGAGACACTAAACGCATCCTATCAAAAGAGGACATAGTGACAAAGAAGTAGAAGTGATGCAAGCACCGTGGAGAATTTCTACGCAATAGGCAGCCCGCAAAAAGCGGAATACGTTTGGTAGTTGGCGGGGACGGTCTGGTAGGCTGTCGACACCCAACGACAGAATATGAAGAGACACTTACTATCTCTTCAGCCACTCCTACTAATCCGCCTCTCCCTTGGGCCCCCCGCGCTCGCCGTCCCACCACCCAGCAATTCCTCCCCCCAACCCCGCACCCCTCAACCTCACTCAACCCCCTTGCTCGCTACCTTCTCACGCACCACCAGCACTCGCAACACTGCCGACCTCCCGGCCTACCGTTTCTTTGCTCCCCCTTCCTTCCACCTTCGCCTCTGCGCACGTTTGCTAGTCTCACTGCCACCACCAATCTCGGCTTCCCCCACGTTCTGCGCGTTGCTTCAACGGGTCTTCGTTACTCTATTCCATTCGCCTCTCAACTACCTATTACTCATTTTCGGTGTTTCAACTACAACACACAAATGCTTCCACGAGTTTGTGACTGCAACCCGGAATCTGTGACAATATTCTAGATTAGGGAGGACACCTATAACAGGATGGCTCGCCCGATATTGGGAGTAGGGTAGGTAGAAACAAAAAACGCCCGTCGATTTGGCCGTTGTTTTAGGTTACTGCCCAGAGCCAACCCTCTCATTGAATTAAGAGGAAACTCACAGAACGAAACACACGAAACGAACAGTACGAAAATCCACAGATGAGAGTGGATAGATCTCACTCTAGACAAGGAATAATCAAATGCAGAATTGGGCTTGCCTGTTTGCCGTGCCCGCGTGACACTATAATTTCACGTAGACTAGAGCCGAACGCCCGAGTGCCTCCCTTGCTTTCCCGTTGGACTGTCAAGGGCAGTGCCCGACACCGGTGGTTTACAGATAAATTGACCAGAGAACTCAGTGGCCACCTTCTTGAGACCCGAGAAGACACAAAATTTCCAGCTATTAGCTTCAACAGAAAATCATGCACCGTCTGTCACGAACAAAATACCTCCCGCTACAGATCTGTCACAAGTACAGCTCCTCGCAACTACATACGAATTCGAAGACGATCCTTCTCCACGACTACGCCAAAACTTTGTCCTTCCGTACCTTTCTTCTGTCCCACTGTCCTATCACCTCGGCGATTCTCACCACCTTCTTGATCTCGCCACCTCCGCTACCCCCATCTGCCAGCCTCGTCCGACTGGGCGGGCGGGCGGGCGGCGCTGCGGGCGGGAGCTCGCGCGGCTCAGCATCGGGAGGGGGGCGGTGGCTCACTCGCGGAAGGCCCGCACCCTCCTCCCCCACCCGCTCGCCCAACGGGAGGGGCGGGCGGGGCGCAGCGAGCGAGCGCGGAGGCAGAGAACGGCGAGCACCACTTTTTTGTAATTTACAGAAATAAAACATTAACGCTAGCAATAGACAATAAAATAAATCAACATGGCAGCAGAAAACATTATGGGTGGTCTGCCTCGCTTGTCCGCGCCTGCCGCCGCCGCCGCCCCCGCGGGGGCGGAGAAGAAGAGCGTAAGAGGATCGCGAGCGGGGGCGGAGAGGAGGGGAGAGGAGGGGAGGAGGAGGGAGAGCAAAGGCATAATGCCACCCCCGTGCCGCCGCGCGCACGCTCACAGTTAAAGGATTCGCCAAGTGCTTCCTGTGCGCAGGCGCCCAGACCTTGATTTATCGGGCAAGTTCCCCGCAGGCGTCCGCCAGGAGGGAGGCGGGTGCGGAGCTGGCGGGACGTGGAACTATCATCGCTTCGGGCTGACGAGGCCCACGTCACCCTCTCACCCTTTTCCCTCACCTCCGGCCTGCCCTCCGTCGCCGTCTCAAACCCTCCCCTCCGCCCAGACGCAGCCGTCGCGCCGATTCCGATAAATAAGTCGGAGGCTCGCGGATCGGCGGCGGCGGGAAAGTAGGATCGTAAAGCGCCACGTTTCCCGATACATGAGGCCTTCCCGAGCTGGCGGCGACGGAGGAGGCTACGGAAGGGATGAGGAACTGAACGTGGCGTCGCAAGCAGCAAGTGAGAACGGGAAGAAGGAAGTACGTGGTTAGCGAGATACAATGTGCACAAATGTAACACGATGATGAAAAGCGTTTTTAAAAAGAGGCGGTGTAAATATGTCTGAGCCTCTCTGGACAGCAGACAGTTATGAACACACTACAGTGGACGAATGACCTTGAGAACGAATTAACATGCAGAGAGAAAATGCGGCAATGAGTATACATATCCGCGTGAATTATAAAAACAGTTTGCATCTAACGAATACAAAATTGGGCAGAAATGCAATGAAAGGAACATTGGTCCAATGGCCGTTGAGGAAAACTGTGAGGACGTATAGAACCTATCGGGTGAAATAGATCTATTTTTTGGAATGGGCCCGCCCAAAATACGTTGGACATATGTAGTCGTGGACATTTATAGGATCGAGGGTGAGTTCGTGCGGCGCGCAGGTTTCACAATATTAACTAGCGATCCAGTTGCTTTGGTCAGCTGGAATTACTCAGCTGAATGAAAGGAGAACCGTTTTGGGGAGGTATGTGAGTTGACGTGGTATCGGAGAGGCCGCGCTTACCTCCTTGCGCCTCGCCGCCACCACCGCCGGCCCGTGCGCGGAGCACAACCCTAAACAACGAGATATGCGGGCAGTTGAGAATACGGCGCACCTGCATGCGTCGCTGCGATGCGACCGCTTTACGGCGAGGGGACGGGACGCGGGACCTTGAGGTACTCCCTTCGGAGGTGAGTATTCCTGACGCCCAAGGGCTTCGCCGAGATGGATGAGGTCCTTGGGGCGGAGTTGGAGGGGGTTTTTTTTGTTTGTTGCTGTTTGGTTTTTTTTTTTTATTGGAAGTGCCCGACTTGAATTTTGCAAATTCAGAATATTTACCATTTGAAGCACCAAACGCACAAGTGATCCCACAGCAATAACAATCAAGAAAAATTACAATTAATAGAAAATTCGCATTTGTACGTTTCCTAATAATGTAACACCAAATATCATTATTAATTCACCAAAATTTCACAGAAGGGCGAAAGAATGCGCCTATTCAAAACACCACGTTGATTTAAAACATTTAATTCAATTTTTTTAATAATAAAAATACAATTCATTAAAATGAGTCATCATATCTATGTATTGTAAAGTTATTTTCTCTTTCACATTTTTCGAGAAGAACTTAAAAAGTTGCACGAGGTCGAAGAGAGTCAGTCTCCGAACTCGTCGACTGTTATACACTATTTATTTCTCAAATACTCCTTTTGATTCGCGAATTATACCATGCTCTTCGAGACGTTAGTTCCATTCTTGATCTTTACGAGAAGAATTCTCGGACAAAATTCATTTACTTCTGTCTTCACGTTGAAATATTCACATCACGAATATTTCGTATAAGATGACGAGGATTTTAATACACCAATTTCAGTCGGAGGAGCCCTGCCAAGGACGTTTCTTAAACTAAGAATTACAGTGCACAACGCAGACGTCGTTGAGTAGACCGCGCCGCCCCGCCCGCCCCGCGCCGCCCGCGCCGCCCCTGCCGAGTCTTCCTCCGCTGTTCAACGTTTACGTGCCGCCGAACGACAATAGCAATAGAATTATTTCATTGAACGCGATAAAGCGGCGTTTGGATTCCAGCAAAGTCCGGAGCTGTTTCGCGTTCTCGCGTTCCGCTCCACACGAAAAGCACCCCTCCCTTCCTCGCCCCCGCCCTCGCGCCGCCCTCCACCGCGCCCACGCCCCCGCTCTCGCCCCGCCCCCACTCCCGCCACGCCACGCCCCCGCCTCACCACGCCATCACCCCGCGACGCCCCACCCTCCGCCCGCCACCACCCGCCACGCCCCCGCCCTGCCCCCCTCCCGCCTGCCACCACCGCCACGCCCCGCCCGGCTCCGCGCCTTGTCCCGCTTACTTCCCTCCGTCGTCAGTTTCGCTCCAGTACACGCCGCTTACCAAGTCCTTATTACTCTATAGAATAGGAAGGAGTTGAATGTATTTATTACTTGATATTCTACAATTTTTATCTAGAAATATGTAATAAATGCAGAAAATCAAGCGCCAGAGGCCAATGTGAAAAGCTGACAATGATCTTTCGTTAGAGACCCACAAAACCAGGGGGAGGCAATGGAATAATTATGTTTTAATTGAAAATGAAAACATAATATAAAATAATAATATAATAATAATTTAATACATATAATTAATATAATATAATAATAGTCTTTATTGAATGGATAGGCTCGGCATTGAGCCTGCTGTTCCGCACGTAACCACTGGAAATTTCACATACATTTAGAAATAGTTAACATTTAAGGGGAGGACTGCTGCTACATTTACGTCTGGGAGAACACAAGTCTAAGGGACCCAATACGCATCGCGCCTTAAGC
>BOPP01000075.1:2149510-2164533 GCA_017312745.1 Gryllus bimaculatus
CCAAGAGAGAGATGTAACGCACGTTACCGACAAACAAAATATGACGTTTCGCGCGATCAAGGATAATAAGTGTTACATTTTGTGTAACGGGTTGCTTGTTTTCAGACCGCATGTCTTCTAAGAATGAATGATATAGCCAATCAATTCATTGTTATTCTTTTCCATTTTTTTACAACGGTTCAGAAAAACAAATAAATAACAAACAATTTCATTAATTCATATTTCTTATAATAGATTAACAAGTAATACAAATAGGGCCACTTAATTTAGTAATTCTGAATATTCTGTCTAAAACGATCTGGTTAATAATATATGTTAGCCGTCATTGCATTTGATTCGCCTAATAATTATAAAATGTATATTATAATTAATAAATGTTTTCAACACCGTAAATTGTTTATTCACATAAATAATATAGCATTTCCTATGTTAATCACGGCATTTTCATTCATTTACTGCCTTCGTGGTTTTTCTGAAGCGTACACTGTTATCTTTTCCGAAATCCTGCGAAGCCCCACAATCTCTCGTCGGCGATCGGTAGTAGCTGGTAAAAATCTCACCTGGTGGTAGCGCGAGCGGCGGCGGAGGCGGTGGAAGGGCGCGGCACTAGCGCCCGGGATGAGGCGGCCGGGGCGGGGCGGGGGCGGGCGCAGCTCAGACCAACGCCATCATCCTCTCATATCCCTGAATCCCGCTCCCCGCCCCTCCCTAATTCACGACCTTAAAATCTCTTGTCCTTCTTTACTTTCTTTCCAGAAAGAAGATCCCTCGAGCTCACTGCCCGTTCCATGCCGTTCTTTGTCATCATCCTGGGTACACTTTCAATGTCCGCCTATACATAGGCTAATTTATTACGCAAACTCCCTGCGCCGCTCCGTCTCCCGCCGCAACCCATAATATCCATTCAATCTTCTTACCGTCTCCTTCTCTCCTCTCTCGCTCGGTTTTTTTTTTCTGCAACGAAAAAACAAGGAAACATCTTCTCCCTACAAATCAAAGGCATCTCTAAATCTGGATAGAATAGCTTCAAAAGTTTAGCTGCCGCTAGAAGCAGAAGTTGAAGAACTGATAATATTTCAGTTTTGACTGTGAAAGATAACAAAAAGGGGGTGGATTCTTGATTATATACGATATATTTCTCTTTTTTTATTCTTTGGTAGTGTGAGAAGTGGCGATACCGGCCGCTGCTGATTCGCCGCCCCCGCGCTGTTGAGATCACGGAATCCCTCTCTGCAGATTCAGAACCGCAGCGGGCGAACAGTCGCTATGCGCACTCCGGGCCCCCCCCCGCCGCTCGCTGCGCGGAGGCGTTCCTCAACGCCCTTCTCCCCCAAAGTATTCAATACCGTCTCTTGTCAGTACTCTTTCTGCTGGACTGCTTCTCTTTCGGCTTAAAAGTTTATAGATTTTATAAAACAAAAACTTTCTTTTGAGGTTTATGGTTTTATTGTATGAGAAACAGTGCCGCATCTTTCCTCATCTCAAATTCCGCCGCTTCGCGCGCCTTTGTTTCGAAATATCGAATACGTTTTAATACTCTTAACAATAAATACCCCTATCGTTCTCTCTCTCTCTCGCCGGGCGTAAAGTAAATTTCGTTCTTCTTAAATTGAATTAGTTCCGAATCTTTTACGATTGCTCTATGAATTTAAAAAGAAACAAGCGCAAATTACGCGAAGCGAGGTCACAGCGGAGTACAGTTGACGAGCGAGGGATATTTTTGACCTCTTTTTTTTTTACGTCCCGTGCTGATTGTGCGTTGTTAGAATCTCGAACAAGAAAGTAATGGAGTTTGACAAATTCGAAAAATTCGAAAGGAATAATAGAGCTTAATTTAAGAATGAATTGAGACAAAGGTTCCGGGGAGTTCAGGAAAATTTCCTTTATTGCGATCATATTGACGCTAAGATTGTCAAACTGAAATATGGGCTTATCGTGTTTAGCAGTCGTGCCATTTTTCGAATCCGCCTCACAGCCGACAGTTCGTACCAACCCGTACCGTACATCAGGGCCCGGCGATAAAGCTCCGATGTATGATCGATCGCGTGTAATCACGCGGTTATAACAATCTTCCAAAAGTTCGGCGCATAAAACACCACAAACATTTCTCACATAACGAAGTTTTACGGTCCCAGCGGGCTTTCCTTTACTGATTTGGCCATATGTATCACGTAATAGATACTCTATTTTGCAGGGCGCACCCACTATACTTAGGGGGTGACTCGAAGCTTCAGCCATTTTAAATATAGGTCGCGCGTTCGGGAAGTGGTGCGCGGCGGGCCGGGTGGGACAGGGGTGGTTCGTTAAAGGTGTGTCCCGGGCGAAATATACGGGGAATAACCCGGTGATTAGGGCCAATAAAAGGCAAGGCGTTCGGTTTTCGTTCGGATCGAGAAGATCCCGGGGCTGTCGGCGGCGGCGGCCGGCGCGGAGCGCTCGCTCCTCGAATGCCTCGTAAAGCGCCCGCCGCCCGCGCGGCACCAGAAAGCCCATTAAGCGGCACAGTGGCCGCACATGCCATTCCGCGGGAACCCCCGCCTCCGATCGCGATGCAGTCTCTGGATTCAGCCGAGTGGTGCCTTGACTGCCAGGGGTACACCGAGCACCCCCCCCACCCACAAAGCCAACACGTTTTTGAAATATCTGTTGCTCGATAATGCTGTAAACATTTCTAGATAATTACCGTATGCCAGATCTGATCCATGTCATACAGTATTCCAGTATGAATATACTCGATTTTTACAATTTCAATTAAACAATTTAAAAAAATATTTCAAAAATATGTTATGGGGTTGACCTGAAATCTTTTTCAATTTATCCTGACAGCTCTGAGCGTTGAAGAATCTCCTGGACTGGCTTGGGTGAAGTATTGCGGTCAAATATTGCATCTGTTAGATGGTTTTGGACAAGTTACCAAGATTGGATTGCCAAATTGTCAACGTTGTCACACCATCACAACAATGTTGCGACTATCCAACGGCCAAGATATCCTATAACGTTTGGCGATTCATCGTGCTCGATGAGAATTGTCGCCAATAACATCGAGTGAGGGGAAGGCAACATCAAAATGACGAGGGGGATTTGCCCACCGACAGCTGATGGTTATGGAATGCAAGATGCACGGTGGGGGTACATATGTAATCCAAATATTTCAACTCCGCGTGCAAGGTTTTCATCAACTCTATTTACCTGTAGTTTTAAAATTCATATCTCACATTACTTCTGAAGTAACGTTTATTAGCTGAACTTTCCGAAAATCTATTTAATGAATCGACCTATGCTAAATGTAGAATTTAACAATCCTTTAAATGTAAGTTTATTTACTTCTTAAACTTTTCATCGTTTTTTTCTCTCCCATTGCCGTTATTATGTAATTTTGGTAAAATTTCATAAATCATAAAATACATAAAGTAGTGAGATGTTTTTCCAATAATGTTTCCCGTCTGCTTTAATTCACATTGTCAAACGATGATTATTTATAGTGACAAAGTTATTAGGATTGATTTAATCTGTTTTTTATTTCAGAAAGAACGTAATGTTGCTACTGCAATACTCTCATCCATATTTTTCATCATAAAATATGGACCATTCGCTTTTTCCCTGGTCAATCTCCCTGTCCTCTTATGCTATGCTAGGAGGCGTCGCTTCACCTATCACTAGTCTTCCCTGCTTCCTCTTCTTCATATTCTTCAAGTTCTTGTGCCAACATTCCTCTACCCAAAATATATGATTTTAACCAGTTTCCGCTCCGTTTTCGGTTACTTGTCAGTATGCTTCTTACTCTAAAATTTATAATTTTTCAGCATTAGTTTTTGTTTTTTTAAATTTAAATATCTTACAATCTTTTCCGACCTTCAGAGCATGCATTTTCCTCACATTGATTGCATTTTTTTCTTCCTTCGTAGTATGTATTGTAATAAATTTAATTACCTATCACTAGTCTTTCCCGCTCACCTATTCATTATCTTTCCCTGCTTTCCCCTCTCTTCATTATTCTTCGTTCTTGTTGCAACATTCTCTTACAAAATATATGATATTTAAACCTTTCCCTCGTTTTCGGTAACATTGTCAGTATTTCTTCTTATCTAAATATATAATTTCAGCATTTTGTTTTTGTTTTTTTGTCTTACATCTTTTCCGATCCCTTTCAGAAGCATTATTGTCCTCACATTGATTCTCGCTTTTTTATCCTCGTAGTAATGTATTTGTAATAAAATTTTAAATTACATACAGTGATCTGAAGAGTAAAAGTTCTGCTATGCGATTCGTGGCAAATCAAAGGCAAATTTGATTCATCGACTGAAACGCACGTTTGAAGTCTTTTTCTTCTCGTCACATGAAGTCAGCTGTGGCCGTAAGCAGTGATGTGCTGAATATGAGAATATGTTGTATATCGAGCATAGAATTGTGGATTAACGTAATCTAAATAATTGACCCTTCCCTGGTAAAATCTTTTTCTTTTCTCTTTATCGAAACTTCTCCTTTACTACTATGACAACTACTCAGTACTATTAATTGTTCGGCCTTTAGCCCCATCCTGATTGAGGTTTTCTGGTTTACTCAATCGGCTTAAGGCGCGATGCGTATTGGGTCCCTTAGACTTGTGTTCTCCCAGACGTAAATGTAGCAGCAGTCCTCCCCTTAAATGTTAACTATTTCTAAATGTATGTGAAATTTCCAGTGGTTACGTGCGGAACAGCAGGCTCAATGCCGAGCCTATCCATTCAATAAAGACTATTATTATATTATATTAATTATATGTATTAAATTATTATTATATTATTATTTTATATTATGTTTTCATTTTCAATTAAAACATAATTATTCCATTGCCTCCCCCTGGTTTTGTGGGTCTCTAACGAAAGATCATTGTCAGCTTTTCACATTGGCCTCTGGCGCTTGATTTTCTGCATTTATTACATATTTCTAGATAAAAATTGTAGAATATCAAGTAATAAATACATTCAACTCCTTCCTATTCTATAGAGTAATAAGGACTTGGTAAGCGGCGTGTACTGGAGCGAAACTGACGACGGAGGGAAGTAAGCGGGACAAGGCGCGGAGCCGGGCGGGGCGTGGCGGTGGTGGCAGGCGGGAGGGGGGCAGGGCGGGGGCGTGGCGGGTGGTGGCGGGCGGAGGGTGGGGCGTCGCGGGGTGATGGCGTGGTGAGGCGGGGGCGTGGCGTGGCGGGAGTGGGGGCGGGGCGAGAGCGGGGGCGTGGGCGCGGTGGAGGGCGGCGCGAGGGCGGGGGCGAGGAAGGGAGGGGTGCTTTTCGTGTGGAGCGGAACGCGAGAACGCGAAACAGCTCCGGACTTTGCTGGAATCCAAACGCCGCTTTATCGCGTTCAATGAAATAATTCTATTGCTATTGTCGTTCGGCGGCACGTAAACGTTGAACAGCGGAGGAAGACTCGGCAGGGGCGGCGCGGGCGGCGCGGGGCGGGCGGGGCGGCGCGGTCTACTCAACGACGTCTGCGTTGTGCACTGTAATTCTTAGTTTAAGAAACGTCCTTGGCAGGGCTCCTCCGACTGAAATTGGTGTATTAAAATCCTCGTCATCTTATACGAAATATTCGTGATGTGAATATTTCAACGTGAAGACAGAAGTAAATGAATTTTGTCCGAGAATTCTTCTCGTAAAGATCAAGAATGGAACTAACGTCTCGAAGAGCATGGTATAATTCGCGAATCAAAAGGAGTATTTGAGAAATAAATAGTGTATAACAGTCGACGAGTTCGGAGACTGACTCTCTTCGACCTCGTGCAACTTTTTAAGTTCTTCTCGAAAAATGTGAAAGAGAAAATAACTTTACAATACATAGATATGATGACTCATTTTAATGAATTGTATTTTTATTATTAAAAAAATTGAATTAAATGTTTTAAATCAACGTGGTGTTTTGAATAGGCGCATTCTTTCGCCCTTCTGTGAAATTTTGGTGAATTAATAATGATATTTGGTGTTACATTATTAGGAAACGTACAAATGCGAATTTTCTATTAATTGTAATTTTTCTTGATTGTTATTGCTGTGGGATCACTTGTGCGTTTGGTGCTTCAAATGGTAAATATTCTGAATTTGCAAAATTCAAGTCGGGCACTTCCAATAAAAAAAAAAAACCAAACAGCAACAAACAAAAAAAACCCCCTCCAACTCCGCCCCAAGGACCTCATCCATCTCGGCGAAGCCCTTGGGCGTCAGGAATACTCACCTCCGAAGGGAGTACCTCAAGGTCCCGCGTCCCGTCCCCTCGCCGTAAAGCGGTCGCATCGCAGCGACGCATGCAGGTGCGCCGTATTCTCAACTGCCCGCATATCTCGTTGTTTAGGGTTGTGCTCCGCGCACGGGCCGGCGGTGGTGGCGGCGAGGCGCAAGGAGGTAAGCGCGGCCTCTCCGATACCACGTCAACTCACATACCTCCCCAAAACGGTTCTCCTTTCATTCAGCTGAGTAATTCCAGCTGACCAAAGCAACTGGATCGCTAGTTAATATTGTGAAACCTGCGCGCCGCACGAACTCACCCTCGATCCTATAAATGTCCACGACTACATATGTCCAACGTATTTTGGGCGGGCCCATTCCAAAAAATAGATCTATTTCACCCGATAGGTTCTATACGTCCTCACAGTTTTCCTCAACGGCCATTGGACCAATGTTCCTTTCATTGCATTTCTGCCCAATTTTGTATTCGTTAGATGCAAACTGTTTTTATAATTCACGCGGATATGTATACTCATTGCCGCATTTTCTCTCTGCATGTTAATTCGTTCTCAAGGTCATTCGTCCACTGTAGTGTGTTCATAACTGTCTGCTGTCCAGAGAGGCTCAGACATATTTACACCGCCTCTTTTTAAAAACGCTTTTCATCATCGTGTTACATTTGTGCACATTGTATCTCGCTAACCACGTACTTCCTTCTTCCCGTTCTCACTTGCTGCTTGCGACGCCACGTTCAGTTCCTCATCCCTTCCGTAGCCTCCTCCGTCGCCGCCAGCTCGGGAAGGCCTCATGTATCGGGAAACGTGGCGCTTTACGATCCTACTTTCCCGCCGCCGCCGATCCGCGAGCCTCCGACTTATTTATCGGAATCGGCGCGACGGCTGCGTCTGGGCGGAGGGGAGGGTTTGAGACGGCGACGGAGGGCAGGCCGGAGGTGAGGGAAAAGGGTGAGAGGGTGACGTGGGCCTCGTCAGCCCGAAGCGATGATAGTTCCACGTCCCGCCAGCTCCGCACCCGCCTCCCTCCTGGCGGACGCCTGCGGGGAACTTGCCCGATAAATCAAGGTCTGGGCGCCTGCGCACAGGAAGCACTTGGCGAATCCTTTAACTGTGAGCGTGCGCGCGGCGGCACGGGGGTGGCATTATGCCTTTGCTCTCCCTCCTCCTCCCCTCCTCTCCCCTCCTCTCCGCCCCCGCTCGCGATCCTCTTACGCTCTTCTTCTCCGCCCCCGCGGGGGCGGCGGCGGCGGCAGGCGCGGACAAGCGAGGCAGACCACCCATAATGTTTTCTGCTGCCATGTTGATTTATTTTATTGTCTATTGCTAGCGTTAATGTTTTATTTCTGTAAATTACAAAAAAGTGGTGCTCGCCGTTCTCTGCCTCCGCGCTCGCTCGCTGCGCCCCGCCCGCCCCTCCCGTTGGGCGAGCGGGTGGGGGAGGAGGGTGCGGGCCTTCCGCGAGTGAGCCACCGCCCCCCTCCCGATGCTGAGCCGCGCGAGCTCCCGCCCGCAGCGCCGCCCGCCCGCCCGCCCAGTCGGACGAGGCTGGCAGATGGGGGTAGCGGAGGTGGCGAGATCAAGAAGGTGGTGAGAATCGCCGAGGTGATAGGACAGTGGGACAGAAGAAAGGTACGGAAGGACAAAGTTTTGGCGTAGTCGTGGAGAAGGATCGTCTTCGAATTCGTATGTAGTTGCGAGGAGCTGTACTTGTGACAGATCTGTAGCGGGAGGTATTTTGTTCGTGACAGACGGTGCATGATTTTCTGTTGAAGCTAATAGCTGGAAATTTTGTGTCTTCTCGGGTCTCAAGAAGGTGGCCACTGAGTTCTCTGGTCAATTTATCTGTAAACCACCGGTGTCGGGCACTGCCCTTGACAGTCCAACGGGAAAGCAAGGGAGGCACTCGGGCGTTCGGCTCTAGTCTACGTGAAATTATAGTGTCACGCGGGCACGGCAAACAGGCAAGCCCAATTCTGCATTTGATTATTCCTTGTCTAGAGTGAGATCTATCCACTCTCATCTGTGGATTTTCGTACTGTTCGTTTCGTGTGTTTCGTTCTGTGAGTTTCCTCTTATTCAATGAGAGGGGTGGGCCTGGGCAGTACCTAAAACAACGGGCCAATCGACGGCGTTTTTTCGTTTACTACCCTACCCCTACTCCCAATATTACGGGCGAGCCATCCTGTATAGTTTGTCCTCCCTTAATCTAGAATATGTGTCACAGATTCGGGTTGCAGTCAACAAACTTCGTGGAAGACCATTTTGTGTGTTGTAGTGGAAAAACCGAAATGATGTAATAGGGTAGTTGAAGGCGAATGGAGATAGATTAACTGAAGACCCGTTGAAGCAACGCGCGAGAACGGTTGGGGAAGCGAGATTGGTGGTGGCAGTGAGACTAGCACGTGCGGCAGAGGCGAAGGTGGAAGGAAGGGGGCGAGGCAGAAGAACGGTAGGCGCGGGAGGTCGGCAGTGTTGCGATGTGCCTGCGTGGGCGGATGAGAGGTAGCGAGCAAGGGGGTTGGAGGTGAGGTTCGAGGGGTGGGGTTGGCGGGGAGGAATGGCCTGGGTGGTGGGAGCGGCGAGCCGCGGGGGCCAAGGGAGAGGCGGATTATAGGAGTGGCTGAAGAGATAGTAGTGTCTCTTCCATAGTTACTGTTCGGATGGTGTCGACAGCCTACCAGACCTCCCCGCCAACCTACCAAACGTATTCCGTCTTTGCCGCTGCCTATGGCGTAGAATTCTCAGGTGCTTGCATCACTTCCTACTTTCTTTGTCACTTGTCTCTTTTGATAGGATGCGTTAGTGTCTCCGTCCAACTTCACTATCAATACATTCGCACCTATCCAGTATAGTTGTTCACCAATCTTTTCCAGAAGAGGCTCCCTGTAGTAGCTCTTGTATTTTGCCTCCAACGTGCTCACCCCCAGTGAGACTTCCATCCGCCATGGTAAATAGTCCCACAATATGTGATAATTTATCTGTTTGTACGTTTTACCGTAACCTACTATTTTCCAGCTTGTCACCTTTCTAGATTACTTTTTAATATTTTATTTGTTATTGTTGTTTTCGAAACTTAAATACATTGTGGTTGTACATTCTAAATAATTCTCACAGGTTAACATTTTATAGTTTGTTACAACAATCTATGGTGAAAGAATGACAAAAAATAAATACGTATTAAAGTCATTCTTTAAAAATTCAGCACCTAGAATGTCTTATTTGTATTTAATATTTTAATGTTGCATAAAAAAATAGTAAAATTTTAAATAAGTTCATACAATTACGAATTGACTTAACAACAAATAAATCGCATACAGTCGGTAAAACTTACATCAGATTTCTGTTATAGTGTTTGTGACCTCTTCTGTTATCAACATAGCATCACTTCTCGTTGACGCATATTCCGTCGGGGGATCCTATTCATTCGGTCTACCTGCATCTCTGTCTGTATTGTTTCGAGTCGTGACCTCTCGCGATGGAATTCCGACCTCCTACCACGTGGGAAAGCTCGCGTTCGTAGTGCAGGAGATTCACTAACGAGCGTGGAAACGGACTTCCCGATGACTAACAGTTACCGATTCTTGATTTATGGGGGATAGCGAAAATGAAATTTCTAGAGAACCTATATGAAGTTCGTTCTCACGATGTGCTGAAAGATTAGTATCTTAGAATTGACTATGTAAATTTTAAACGGTTCAAATGTCATCATATCGTGAGCGTATTCTTGGAATTGTTTTTGTTGTTCTCTTCACAATAGTTTATTTGCTGTCATTGCGGTTCTCATTCTCATTCACACTATATTTCAAAATTAGTCATCAGAATAATATCTAGGGACATTTCATGGATGTATTTACCTAGTTTTAATGGATTTGAGATACTAAATCATGTTGAGTGATTCCATATTTATATCTTCTTTAACATTTATTTTAAAAGTACTATATTAAGTATTAGAGATGCAAATGATGCAACGTTATTTGTTTCGTCGTTTCGAAAATTACAAAATGATGAAAATATTTTTTCTTAAAATTGAAAAAGTTAAGATTTTACGGGTGTGTTATTCATATTCTAGCATTATCATGTCATTGAATCCAAACCAGTAAGGTTGGATATTGAGATTAGAATAGTTTTACATATTATTTATCTCATGCAAAGAACTATGGGTTTAAGCACTTGATTATAATATTGCAGTGGTTAAATCAATGCAACAGTGTCATTACAAATTCAATCTTATCGACTTTAATGTATCAATAACGGCAACGACTCGGGGTAATTTTCAATGCAGATAAATAAAACATGTTTCCTTCTGTGAGGAAGGAACGGTGGAAACAGATTATTGATAGCAACGGACGAGAGGTGAAGACAAATAAATGTTTTGACCAATAACATCACCTTTATATGTGGATCAAGAGTGAATAAAAGTGCTAATTTCGGAACAAACTTACAATTAATGTGGATGTGAAACTCAAGTGAGGGCATTCACATTTAAATTAAACGATGATCTACTTCATTGAACTAAGTTATAAAATTAAATGAGAAGATTTTGTACAGAAGAACTTTTCTTGTTGTAATTGTTCTCTGCTGAACGAGTGCCCGTTATTCTTTCTTGCCTCTCTTCGAATTTCTCGTGTGTTTCCAACGTTTGCGAGAGGTTCGTCCAGTTCCTTCCCGTTAAACGCTCCTACGTCAATCGCCTTTGAGAAGAAAGGCCTTGCGCGTGGAACAAACGACCCGCAGCGCATCATTAGGCAGCAGCCCTTCGTCACGTGGCCGCAGCGGTCGCCGCGTGTGGGGGCACGTGGAGCACGTGCGAGGACGGGGGCGTCGGCACAGGTGGCCGTCCACCCGCTCTCGCGAAGCTGCGTCATTACTTCCGGTTCACGGCTTGACACGGTCACGTGCTTTGTTGACGGTGCTGCAGATTTTTCTTTTGTGGCAACGGCACTCAGGGTACTGTGGTTGGAGTTCGGCACCCCCGTAGATTACAGCGGTATCTATAGGTCTATTACCAACAAGGTTGGAATGGACTTGACATCTATATCAAGCTTACTTGTTTCACTTCCGCCTTGCTGGTGCGACCATCATTATCGCCATCTTCGTCATATCACAACACCATCACAACCATTTTCATCAATGCTAGAATTACCACCACCTCCAAAAGCCGAATTTCCTTCGTCACTAATGCTACAACCAACCTCACACCACCTCCTTATTCGCTACTATTCCCTTACCACTACCATCACCATTATTACCAGCAACAATTCAAATACCACTGCTTCTACCAACATCACAATTTTCATCATAGGTATCTCCGCAAATGAAAATTCCACAATCAACCCTATTGCCTCGCCAACCTGTTGTACCCATCACGCTTCAAATTGTGAGTGGTCATTGATAGTGTCACCCTCAACTTTCTCCAAATGGGGTTCCCTCATTATCTCAACAATTGTCATTTATGTACTAGTTTTCGTCATCATTAGAAACACAACTCGTTACTATAGACCGCTTCTCAGTATGAAGTACTTTCATTAATTGTAATTAGTTCAGAATTAGTATCCAATAAAATTGGAATCATTATTTTCAGGCAGCTTTCGTTAAAACACCTGGAACTTTAAAGGCAATAAAACTCTGTAGATCTTCAAAGCTTGTTCCACAGCACTCACGAACACGCGCATGCATACTTATAAAGTTGTGTAAGAGAGGTACGAAAGAATAAAATTTGGATAAAATAATAAACATGAAGTGAGTTCTATAGTTGAAAACGGGGACAAAGATTTTAAAAACCACTTTCAAGGGAAGAATTCAGAACAGAATATCAATTAACATTATATCTTCATTAATATCTATTAACATCAACGCATAACCACATCCCATTGTATACACTTAAAAGGTTACACATTTTTCAGGTTTTTACCCAGTTTACAAACGGACAAATGCGCCACCATGAAAACATTTCGTCAATTGCTAGTTCCGATCACACTTTAACTGTTTTGAGTTTACCTCTGTTACCTTCTCTATTACCTTATTCCTCTCTATCGTTAATTTATCTTCCACCATCTCCTCTACCACCCTATCGGACATCCTCGCCGCCCACGCCGCCCTCGCCGCCCGCCCTCGCCGCGCCTCGCCGCCTCGCAGCCCTCGCGCCTCCGCCGCCTCGGCCGCCCGCTCGCCGCCGCCTCGCGCCCTCGCGCCGCTCGCCTGCCGCCTCGCGCCCTCGCCGCCTGCGGCCTCGTGCCGCCTCGCCGCCCTCGCGCCTCGCGGCCGCGCCCTCGCCGCCTCGCCGCCCTCGCTGCCCTCGCGCCGCCGCTCAGCGCCTCTGCCGCCCGCGCCCCGCCGCCCTCGCCGCTGGCCGCTCGCGCCCTCGCCGCTCCCTCGCCGCCCTCGCCCGCGCCCTCGCCCTCGCCGCCTTGTCGCCCCTGACGTACCCACCCATTTAACCGCCGCCCCCGCCCTTCACTCGCCCACGCGGCCCTCTTGCCCAATCCGTCCTCACTTCTCTCACTCTGTCAACCCTCGCCGTCCTCACCCACACCCTCATGTCCGCCCTCCGCGCCGCCTCCGCACCGCCGCCTGCGGCGCTCGCTCGCGTTTTGTTTTTTATTGTTATTATTCCCTATCAGAAGCACCTCCCGCTTTGCTCTTCCTATAAAACGCCGCCGCTGTGCTGATTTACATATAAACAGCTCCCATAAGACATAAACATTGTACACACAAAACGTTAAACTTGAAGCTGGCGATAAAAGATCTTTCCTTCTTGTTCTTCTTCTTCGCCTTGCTCCTGCTCAACTCTTGTAATTATTGCAAAAGATTACTGTTATCAGAAAAGACAGTTAATTTCAAACCATTTGCATAAATAATGTGTTTTAAAGGGAAGGTATATATGTATGCTTTACCTAGAAATTTATAGGTAAAAGGGTCGTTATAACCTAAAGAAGATAAAAGTTTGTAGATATATTTCAATAGTAATTCATTAGTCGCTTTAAGGAAATATGAGTTTTCTTGGTCTTTTATTAACTCCAGAAGAGGACCAGGAGTTCGTGAACGTTCAGCGAAAGCTCTCCTTCAAGAGGCGGCGCGGCGTGGGCAGCTGCCTTGTGCACCTTGTGAAACTCGTTCTGAGTACTCGGGTACTGGTGGATGGTACCCAGTGTCGAGTTCGTAAACCAGTTTGATGTCGAATTCCACGTCTCTGGATCAAGCTAGGAACGCACCGGTGGTTTAGAATGTTTTCGTGCCATAGAGAGTATGTTTTATGGGAATTGGAAATCGTTGGAAAGGCTTAAGGACGGGTCGTAATGAGAGCATACCTGCACGAGCGATCCTGCTGCGTGGGTAGCTTTATATGTGATCGTTTTTTTAATTGATTTGATGTCGACATCTGCGCATGCAAATGTCATGAGAGAAATGTTGATTATCAGTAGAGAAACACACTTAGTAAAACAATCTAACGGCTAACACCGGTTTTGAAAATAATGAGAATCAGTGAAATATGATGTGACTGAAAAGGGTGTACTTAGAATTGTAAATTGCCATTTATTTTCCCTATCGTTTGTACTGAAGCTATTAGCTCTTTTATAAGTGTTTTTTTTAAGGGAAGAGTGGATTTATCTCCCAAAGAAAATCTCAAATACTGAAGAGAACTTATTGAGGTTTGTAATATAATTAAAAATTATCTTATGTGATTTGGGTCTTTTGTGAATTCATCTCTTTTAAGCTTCATTGGAAATGTATACATGCTTCAATTTATCACGCACTATTTTCTTATAAGTCTTACCTCAGGTGAACCGGATCTCTAGTGTATTTTATTTTATTTTTCTTTCTTCTGAAACTTCTTATTCTTATCTACGAACTCTGAATTCTACATCGCCATGTTGATTCGTGAAATCTTCATGTTTCGTTAAGGTAGAGGCAGCGGTGATTGACATGTCATCAGTAGTTAATACTTTCAAATATAATGCTTATAAATAAGAAAATAACTATACTGTAATAGTCGCTTTGCACAATTTCTGTTCAGTGGATCCATCTGCATTGTAAATCAGTATCTATCACACTAGTCTGGCAATCATTCTGAGTTAAATTGTTTGTTGTGTACTTCAAACTATCAACTACTAATGACATTTCAACTAACAGTGCCTTTATCTTATATTTTGTCCCGTATACGAGTCGTATCACTTCACCACTACTGTAGTCGCTGTATTACTATCTTCTTCTGATAGTTTTAAAAATGTAATTTTAAAACTATCGACATATTTATTTCAGATTAAAAGTTTGTGGAAAACCTTGAATTATCTTTAGGAATATACATTCCAATTTCGATAGTACATGGCGAAGTAAGATCACCACCTGCACAATTTTATGTTAAACCACCTCACCTATTTTTCTATATCACGTTTTCCCCTTATTTGTTCTGCATGATTTGTGACATTTTGTAGATTTCCCACTCGTCTACTAGGATTGCTCTCTTTCGACCGACCCATTACCACCTACCCCCTCCACTCGCTTCGTCTCGTCGTATCCCGCCTCGCAACGCCTTTTGTCACCTCGCCACCGTTCATCTCATCTTGCCTCAACTCATCCCCTAACTGTACACCATGCCCGTCTTGTCCTGTCCCATCCTACCCTGTTCTGCTTCCTCTACCCCCTTCTTACCGTGCTCTACCTATCCCCCTTACCTTGTTCCATCTTGCCCTGCCTTGCTCTTCCCCGCCTTGCCCTGCCCTAACTCCCCCTACCCTACCTTGCCCTTCCCTCTCTTTTGCCCTATCCTGTCTTAGCCTTACCTGTCTTCCCGTGCCCCGTCTCAT
>BOPP01000075.1:2170583-2194560 GCA_017312745.1 Gryllus bimaculatus
AAGGTGATTATGCGTTCTACGAAAAGCTCCCGGGGGAGGTTCGAGGAAGTTCGGGGAGAGAACGGCACATGATGATTGGAGCTGCAGCTGTGGCGACGCGTAGAAGTTTAGGGGATAATGTGTACAGAAAAAACAGGTGAGGATAGGTGATAAAACTTAGGAGCAGTGCAGTAGCTACGAAGTTATGACGGACATTGTATTGAGAACAAGACAAGGATGAGCTAGGGTAAAAGCACTAGTTCAGAAACCGGGTATATAAAAGGGGTTGAAAACGGATCGAGATCGGAACATCGGGTCGAGAGCAGGTGGAGAGCGAGTTGAAAGCGCGAAAGGTGTGGAGCGAGGGCTGTGGTTAGGTTGTAGAAGGGCTAAAGGAGAGAGGATTGAGAATGACGAGAATATGTCAGGAATGAGTCAGGAAATGAAACATTTCCATAGATAATACATAAAGGAGGTATTGTGAAACGGAAGGTGAGCAAAAACGAAATGGTAGTGAGATAAAGAACGGCAAGAGGATATCTGATTCTCAGGAATGCCTCCACATCCGTGCTAAAGGCGGAAAGAACAGAAGGGAGAGGAAAGATAGAAAAATATCAGTTGATTATTTTGTGTTTCCAGATGCGTCCACAGCTAAGGTTATTAGTCCCGTAAGCTAGAGCAAGAAGTATCTCTGGAGGTGGCGGTGTTCCTCGCGTCACGCGTGGGATCCAGCGCCGACGTGCACCGCGGCTTGCGACGTGTGCCCTTTCCAGGTATCTCCCTCAGAGAGGCGTCCTTCCGGCCAGGACAAACTTTCAACTTTCGACTTTACTCTCCCAACATGTGAGGTCGTATAGTAGGGTAAGGCCTGGTAGTGTAGGGCGTGATGGAAAGTGTACGTATATGTGTGTAAGGGGAGAGTAGCGGGAAAAGGATGAGGAAGGAAATATCGCGCACGGGTTGTGGTCCATTTGTTAAGGTACTGCCCCGACATTTGCCTGGTATTGATCGGAGAAAGAAAGAAAAAATACAGATTGAGGCTGCCTGACGCAAGAATTATTCTCCATAGAGCAGCTAATATCGGCCAAGCTCTCCAGCAAGTATCGAAAATCCGCCACCGTCGCAATTCAATGTGTAGGACCTCCCGGTCAGAGTCACTGCAGTGACAATAGTTGTTCCCCTGAGCCATCTCAGACGATGGAGAGGGGGAGAGAGAAAGAGAGAGAGAGATACAGATAGAGGAAAGGGAATGAGAGAAAGAGAGGGGCAGAATTGAGATAGAGAGAAAGATAGGGACACAGAGAGAGAAAGAGAGACACTGAGAGATAGAGAGACAAGAAAGAGACAGAGAGAAAAAGAGACAGCGAGATACAGAGACAAGGACGTGTAACAGTGAGATACACGCAGAGAGACACAGAAAGAGACACGGATGAAGAGAGGGAGAGACAGAGATGGAGGGAGGGAGGGAGGGAGAGGAGCAACACGACGGTGGGCAAAGCGGTGGCTGCTGACGAGAAAAGCCATTGCAGAGGTTCGCGGGGGCGTCGATAGCAACAAGCGATGTCTTGGGACCGGGGAGGGGTGGGGGGAGTGGAGCAGTCACCTGGACGCCCCCACCCCACCGCCGTTGCCCCGCGGGCGGACGCGACTCGCGAAGCGTCCTCCGCCCTCGATGCTCCACTTCGTCTTCCTTCGAGATGCAGCGCGGAGTATTGGGAGCGCCGCGCCACTTTTTATTCCTCCCCTTCGGCGCTGCCCGCCGCGCGTGCCTCCCCGACACGGGGGTGCACCTACTTGGCGACAAGGGCTGCCAACCACGCCGCTTCACAGACTGTAAATGTCCTTCCAATTTCAATCAAATGTGGAGCTCGTTTTTATTGTAAGATATTTTATAAATGAAAATAAAATACTATTATTCGTACGAGATTGAACCAAATATTGTCGGCATAGGATCTTGGTCCTTTATTTGTCACGATATTCCTAGTGTTCTTCTTCTTCTTCTTGTACATACGTATTGTGCGAAATTGAAAAGTAACGTTTTCTTTCCGTTTGAAAAAAGTTTGAATAGAAGATTTTCGAATTCGACAATGCTGCTCGGTACTACGAACGCAAAACTACGTAAAAGCGATGTATGATCATCTTTCTGCCTCTTTTACCCTTGACACATGTCTAACTGATTTACTGGGCTCGAAATTGATTGAAATAGGTTAAACCCAACAATAAATGTTCTTCATAAATATAAATGAGTATTTCCAGATTTTCATTATATTTGACTTATATGTATTTTCCTACGCATTAATGCTAGTGGATTAATATATTTTCAATCACACAGAAGTCATATCTGGTGAGCTGTCAATTTTCTCAAGTAGTACGTTTTTAACGCTCCCAGCTCTTAACATTTTGATTATACCTGGAATGGATTAATCTGAGTGGTGGAATGATTGAGTGATTTCAATATTAGTGAAAGATGATGGCAGGACTCCATGGTCACGGAGCAATGTTGGAATGAGTAGTAACGGGAATGGGAGTATTCTGAAGAAAACTTTCCACTAACCCCCACAATCTCTTTATGGACCGACCAGCAGTTGCACTTCGGCCTCAGTATCGTGACGCAACGCAGGTCTCTGAGGTTGCGGAGGTATTTTCGCGGCGTGTGTTGGCAGCGCCGGTGACGGAGCGTCCACTGCCTGGTGGGCACGTTCGAGGACATGTCCCCGGAGCTCTGGGAATGAGCTTCTCGAGCGAATGCGGTTTGCAGCCCGGACTCTCCAGAAGAAATTGCTTCGCTCTGTGCATTGCTCGGATGCGGCAACTACGGCGCCCCGACTTGTCGTTAAAAGGTACTCGAAGCAGGGTGGGTTTCAGCTGGCGAAAATTGACATTTTAAAATTACAACCTCAACGCTGTTTTTCCTCATGTTCACTTTCTCGTACACATACGGGGTAATATACATAATATAGAGAAAGTTATTGAATGCTGCGCAAATCGGATTTCACGATTTCAAAGGAAATATACGTTAGCGGGATCCCTGTGCGCATTGTTTGTAACTTTTGCAGATTTTTTTAATTTCAAAGAATTGAACATAAATGAACCCTATGCCATTTCATAAGTATTCTTTTCTGTCTTGAAGGAGAAATCAAAAAAAAAATTAGAACCCATTTTAAGAAAAAAATACAAATTGTCTTTACTTCAAACAAGAATTACGCAAAAATCTACTTTATTTTTTTATCGTACATATCTTTATTTTAGGATCTAATCGGTTAAAAGAATTTCATTAAGTAAAAATGCTTATCATAAATATTGAATTTTATTTGTTTCAATTTTTTGGAAATACAGAGAGTTTACCAAAAATGGTACCTCCGCCATTTTTATAAACATAATTTGCTATGATGTGCGCAAGAAATAAAGGAAGAAACTATTTCAGCTATTTTTGAAAAACAATAAATGTATAAAAATTGACAACGTTCCACGTTCATCCTAAATTCCGCGAAATCTCTTATATTTTCGAATCATTGAACATAACCTTATTTTAATTTTTCATTGAATAACGCATATTATGAAGAAACAGCTCATGAATAAATATATTAAGAGGAAGACGCCGAAAAACGTTTGGACTTTTGTATTTTTTTAATTTAGAGAGTTTACTGAATATGAGAACTTCGCCGCTTTTTAAAGACTTTGAAATTTAATTTGTATATACAAATCTGATACTATAAGAAATTCCATTCCCATTTTGTAGTAAAAAACAGTTCTAGAAATGTAGTTGTGGTTGTTCCCAACGTTCACATCCAAGAGATTTGTGTAGAAACGTTATCTTATTTAAAAATCCGTTAATACGATGTATTTGAGGATTGGAGCACAACGATTTCGCAACCGGAGATCAACGCGATTTCCCCGCTCTCACACGAAACTGCCCTGTAACTCCCGTACGGCGAACACCCTTTCGGAATACGAGGCAACTCGCTCGCTCTGGGCAGTCTATGGAGGGCCGAAGAGGAAGGCGGGGGCGGGCTCAGAGGCGATGTCCAAAGCGGGGAATGGTACGGAGACAGAGACGGAGGTAGAAGCTGTGGCAGGAGCGGGGGTAGGGGCGGGGGTTGGAGACAGCGCGGAAACACGTGGGCGGCGCGCACACCGAGTGAGGGACGGGTTGAGGCGACGAAAATTACAGGCGAGGTATGCGCGGCGGGTACAGAGACAGAAGGTGCAAACGGAGACGAAGGAACCAGAGGTTTGAGAACGGAAGGCAGGGGCAATTGGGTAGAGAACGGAGACAGTGGCGAGGACAGAGGCTTGGACAGGGGTCGAGGGGCGGGAACGCGGTCGGGCCGCAGGGGGCAGGGTGCAGGGCCGAAGGGCGGTGCCTGGGGCAGCGGGCAGGAGAATGAGACGAGGGCCGAGGCGGGGCCAGAGGTGGGGAGAGTGCGACAGGGAGCCGGAGCGGGGAAGGGTAGACCGCGGGGCTTCGAGAGCGAGCGTGCGGGAGGCGGGGACGGAGGCGGGGACTGCGCCGAGAGCAGCACGGGGAGGTGGTCAGCCAATTACTCGGCGCTTCGATTACCATCTCGAGAGGTGAATTGGAGCCGCGTAGGCCGTCGCTGGGTCGGCCGGCCGGCCGGCCTGCCGCATGACCTCTGCCCCCGCCCGCACACGCTGCCGCCCCTTCCCGCACCGGGCGCCGGCCGCTCGCCGCCCGCAATATTGAGAGGAAGAATGAACGGATCCGGCGGCGGAGGGTGCTCGGCGCGCTCTGTTCAAACACGTCGAACGATTCCCTCAGGTCGACCAGCATTCGATGGGAGATGACGTAATTCACATGGCTCCACAACGGGAAGTGTTTCATTCTGTTCGTTTAGAAGGAAACGAATCCAACGGTATCGTAGATCTATGAATTATCATTAGAGGGCGAATTTCAATGATTTTGCATATTTTTGTCTATTGCTTCAGTGCATATCTAAATGAATTGTTTTGACATGTGTTTAGGATATGATGCTATTGAGATTAATATTAGTACACATGTGTGCATATATGGTAGGCTTTTTGTGTTGTGCATGTTTATTTATTTGTTAACGTTCATTAATTCGAAAGAGCTTGCCGCAGTTTCCTTTGCTTTTATTTTCTGTACATAATGAAATAATAGTGTAAACGTAGGATATTTCTTGATAACATTGGAAAACGTGATATGCGTTGCTTGGACGGTTTTTTAATTTTATTTATTTCAAATTATTTGTTAATTTTTTCACATAATTTCACTGTATTTCTGTAGAAAAAATATTGTTAACTTGAAATTTACGCTGTAATAAAAAATTAAACATGATTTTTTTTTGTAAAAAATATCGAAAATCCCAATATTCTGTGTTGGTAAAGTAAATTTTCATGCTATTCTTTAACAAATCCTTTTCCAACAGTCTGTTATTTTAAGACTCAATTGTAACCGATTAACAACCGTTTGAAATTCGTGACAACGCTCATGGGCATCAGAAAAAAATTAGTAAAAATGAGTAAAACACGTCAAAATTTGAAGTATTAATGAACCCTTAAAAATGCGGCCCGGGAAACGTTTGGTTTCGCCCTAATGTAAAGCAGCCCAACGATCCTTCCTGTGTCCGGGTCAGCCGAAGTGCGTGAGATGGAGGCCGTCGCGTGAGGTGTGAGTTCTCATGAGCTGAATCAAATTACATCCCATTACAGTTACAGGCAAGTGTGACTCATCGACGTAACCGGCTCCTGTAAAGCATCCTTTGCGTGATCAAAAATTTTCGGATCTCAAATGTTCTGCTTTCCGGATCCAGTTCTATTTTAAACTGCTTTTATAGAATCTAAATAGCGTTACTTCTAAGGTAGCTTGAGTGTTCTGCACAAAAAAAACTGATGACTGACAACATGGTCTATCACGAAGTAAATATGAAAAATGAGGATTCTTCAAACTCAATTTTGCATCCCGACGTACTTCACAATGGCGTGAGGAGTTAGAGCTAAGGGTATGAAAATATATATCACTTTTCTTTCCCGCAAATCACGTTTAATAATTATCCACCCTAAAATTTAAGAAAGTCTATGACGTAAATGTAAAAAAATTGAATCATTTTTCCAAATTTCATTTCATAACTTTAAGAAAACTTTGTTTCCATTTTTAATTACACAAACGGAAATTTATGATGTATTTTATATTTGAAATAATTAGAAAATATTAAAGTCTTTTGAAATGAAGCTATTTACAAGAACAAATAAATAGTAACATGACATTCACCCATCGGTACTTCCTGTGGCATTCGTACAAGAACGTAATTAAAATGTAAGTAAAAGAGAACGATAATTAGAAAGACATAAAGGAACTTGTTTAGATATATGATAAGTATAGCAGCGGTAAGAGAAAGGCAGGGATAACATTTTATTGAGGAAGAAACTTTAATTCTCCTTCAAGCTTATACATAAACTAGTGATTGAAATGTAACATTTAATTTATCTTTCCGAAAGTTGCATTCATTTAATTCTAAGCTGGAATTTCATGGAGTTGGAAAAAAATAATTTTTAACCTGAATATAATTCCTTTCTTTTTTAAATAATGAATCATTCAGTCACATGTAGACTACGAAAACATATTACTATCTGTATTGTAATCTACATGCATTACGAGATTTACACCAGTCAATAAATTATTTAAAAGATATAAACATAATGTGGGACAAGAGAATGCATGGTATCAGATACAATGGTTCTTAAGCAACCTTTAGTACGTCTTAAAGAATGCAGCATTCGTCTGTGTGGGGTTGGCCGGGAACGTGCTCTGGAGGAGAGGTAGCAACCTCATTTTAGTGGCGAGACCTAATTCCATTAAAAATTACATTAAATATTGAAAAAGAGGGAGAGTAACTCTGTTTATATTACAAGTGATTTCAAGAGATTATAATAGTAATAATAATTCACTCACATACTGCAGCACGTTTCTAGTAATCAGTGGTATTGCATTACATTTTTCTACGAAACGTGAAATATGAGATATTTGCATCTCTTCTTTAAGTCCCTCAAATCCATCATCATGAAGACAGCAAGCGCGACGCGAACCGGCGGTCCTCAATCCGAACAAACAGGGAAGGTGGCGAGGGTCGAAGCTGGAGAGGAAAGAAAGATCGCGCGCGGTCTATTGTCCGGTTTTTATGGTACTTCTCCGGCATTCACTTGGTGTTGAAAGCACGGACAAGTACCGATCAGAGTAGCCGGCCGCTAGAATTCACCTCCAGGCAGCGACTGAATTCGAGGTAGCTATGGTTGAAAATCCTGCCGCCGTCGGGGCTCGAACCTTAGAACCTCCGGGTCAGAGGCACTGCAGTGTCATCAGTTGACACCCTAAGCCACCTAATCCGATAATTTTTTGAATTTTGTCCGCTCCAGACTGAGGTCTACTTAGCGCAGTGTGAAATCCGCAGCCGTCGGCGGGGCCGCGGCCCGCCTCTTCGGCGAGGGGCGAAGCGGGGGGCGAAGCGGGGGGCGAGGTGGCGATGGGCGTCGCGTGCGGGCCGGGGCGCGCGCTTGCATGTCGGGGCGATTGCCGCCATAGACGCGCCCCGCGGCGCGGCGCGGCGGCCCCGGATCGCCGCGATTTCTTTTCGGTTTCATTGAATCCGTGCACCGGCGCCCGCTCGCCATTAGCACGAAGGCTAATGACCTGCCGCCGCCACCGCCGCCACCGCGCTGCGCAGCGCTGCAATGCCGATTGCTGTCGATACACTGCGCCCGACACCCGCTCTGGGCACCCGCAATTTCTTCAGAGGCTACGAGTACAAGAGAGTTTTAATGAGTGGGAGGAAAGGTTTAAGGGGAAATTTTGATGGAGGAAAATGAATTTTTAGTGGTTTCGGGTATCTCTTCTTCGATACTTTATGAAGAATATTTTATTAATGTAATACTTAATAACAGTATGTTTTCAGTGGCATTACTTAATAACATAATATTATAATTAGCATTATATTACAGTTATATTATTTATTAACAGTATTAATATGGGGAAATTTCAAACATTAGATATTGTTTGCTCAAACCGATGTATTATTGACCAAACTGAACCATTTTCACAGTTTACATCAGTTCCACTTCCACCCATTGGTTTTTATTAATTTATTGAACTTGCCAAATTTTTCTATATCAATATTTTTGTTGCATTAATGTTTTAATGCTCGTGCTCGTAATTCAGTACATCTAAAAATAACACAGACTTTCTTTTTTTGCTTTCAATTTAGTTTTCTAACACGCGAATTTTAGAATTAATATCTATGTCATTTTTATTCTTTCGGATAACAGTAATGCATCTAATCTAACAGCAATGATGACCGCTTAATTAATCAATTTTTAATTACTATTTATATATCTGAGTTTGTGATTGGTTCTGTGTCAAAGAAAACATTGCAAATGATATGAAATATATTTAGACAATTATGAAATCCAGATTTACTTATAAGATTAGACGAGGAATATGGCTTCTGTCTTTTTTCTTCACTGATCGCTGCGATGATCACAGTGGTAACCTGTCTTGCCTTCCACTATATGAAGATTGTTAGGAGATGGTTGTCATGAGAGGTGAAGGGTGACAATAGAATGAATGAAGTTCAGGGGGAATCCGTGGTTGAAGGGTGTGAGAACCTCAGCATTACCACATGATGAAATAGCTTCGTGACGCAAACAATCAGCCTTCGACTCTACACATTTTAATGTCCCTAGAAATCCCTGTGCACAATTTCAATTACTGGCTGAAGTAGCTCAGGACATCAGCTAATGTCACTACAGTGCCTCTGATCGGGGCTCAAAGGATTCAAGTCCCGACAGTAGGAGGATTTTCGTAGCTAGAAAGCGAGATCGAATTCAGTCGTTGTCTGGAAAAGAATTCTAACAGCTGGCTGCTGAAAATGGAAGTTTCTCTAATCAACACTAGGTGCCGAAACATTACTCGAGCCCAACGAACGAGACACGAACTGCGCGCGGTCTTTCCTTCCTCTTCCTTCTCCTAGCCTCCTCTCTTACTTTCACGTACACTTACACTTCATGCACTTCGCTACTACACATGTCGAAAGACCAATCGGGATCTTAGACCTTGTCCCAGGGGGCGGTGTCCAGTTGCTGGGAGATACCTGACTGGGAAAATCCCGCATGCCGGCGTGTAAATCGGGCAAGATCTGAACAGCCAGCGGGGAGAGGACACCGTAACCTCCCGCAACAAAACATGCAGAGCACTAACTGGTCTAATAACCACAACAAACCCTGAAACACAACAAACCATTTTAATTAGGGTTAATAATTTTGTTTTTCCTACCTGGATAGCCGAGTTCGCCAAGGCTGAAGGTTTGTAGCTGTCTCTCCTCGAAGAGCCGCGGGTACGAATCCTACCTCGCGCAAAAATATTTGGTTCATGTTGTCCTTACGTGCTCTTCATACCGTCCCTCCTAAAGTTAAAGCAGTCACAGTGGTCGCCGCATGGCCAAATTGTTAAAAAGCGACCCCGCAAAAGCAACCTTTTGCTCCATCATTCGATTGCGCCCAGTCCGGTGGCGTGCGGCTCCGCTGCGGAAGAGCGAGAAACCCGCGCGTGGCCTTCCGTGTGCGCAAACGCGCGAACGTGCACGTGCGCGTGAGCGCGATGGTCAGCGACGGGGCGTTCGATGCGGCGAAGTCGTGTTCGGGGCGCCGGTGATTCGGTGTTCGTGCGGCGGCCGTTGTGTTCAAGAGCGCACCCCTTCGAGAACCAGTCGGACTTCCGCCCCGACCCACCGGCCGGTGGCCAGACACGAGACGTCGGGAACGCGAGAGGCAGCGCAGGGAACGCGAGAGGCAGTGCCAGGCCTTGGCCGAGGGCAGACCGCTCGCCGCTGCCCGGGCGGCAACGCAAGGCGACCTGCGCGGTGGTTGGGGACGCTCTCAAAAAGCTTGTCCACTGATACTCTATAATAATTGTTTTTCTGAAATAAAACAAATTGTTAATATAATAATAATAATAATAATAATAATTATTATTATGAAATTTCTTTCCCATAATTGCAGTGCAGTGACGTGAAGACTGAGAGAAACGAGTGAGTATGAAAGACATTACAGCTCGCTGTATCGCAGTGCGGTGAAGTGTGGTGAAGTGGAGTTCTATGAAAGATTGCACGGTCAAATGTTCATGTGATTTTGTAAAGTTTGTAGAGTTTGTATAGTTGTTAAGTACTGTAATGTTAGTGTATTCTGCCACCAAGTTCTCACACTTAATTGCAGAATTATTAATAAATCTAATCTAACCTAATAATTGTTGATAGTATCATTAGCGACGTAGCCACAGGCCCTACATATGTGTTTCATATAAAATCGGAATTAAAAATACGTTTTACACACAAATATCGTTATATTAATGTTATTTTTGTGTTATGTAGTACACAGTAGATACAAATGACAATCTTTAATACGTGAGTCTGGTGCTTTATCATTTTGTCATTTCACGACATTAATATGGGAAATTCATCAAAGCAAGAATGCCAATTACATTAACATATTACAAAGGCAAAATTTCAATATTTTGTATTTATTTAACCTTTTGTACAATCACGTAATACAGAAACCCCCTGATTGGCATTACAGGTGGTTAAATCTTCTCTGCTACAAGCTTTATGCAATTATTTTAGCAAATAAACAGTTTACACCTGTAAGCTAATGTTAATGATAAATTAAATTTACAAAATAAGGAAACGAAATTTTCAATAAAAACGAAACTTATAATAATTGTTATTATTGTTATTTTAAAAACTTCTGTTGGTACGTAGATATTAAGGTAAATATTGCGAAAGCTCCTCTGACAACAGTCGGCAGAACTGAGAACTTTCACAGAACACTTTTTCCGTAACATTTCTTTGTCATGCCGTGGCTGTCCTCAGGGCTAAAAGCATTAGAATGATCAATGTTCAGATCCACATTCCCTCTGTTAGTCTGTCACGATCGACTGAACAATTGATCAACCAGGAACGAAAGCATATAGAGCTGAGCGCCGTCAATTCTTACGTATTATAGCGTGAGGTATACGACCTGACAAATCGGCCATATCGTCGCCAACACACCGTACGACGCGCCGTCACCCACCCACAGAGAGCATTGAAACTCTTAATCCGTTTGCAATGACCTCATCCGCGTCTCAGGTGATTACCGGCTGCAGTCTCCGCGCGCATTAGCCGCCGCCGCCGCCACTTTTTTCCGACCGATCCATCACGACAGTGGTCGTCAGCAGGTGGCCGGGGGTTCCCACGCATCTTGCGGCCGAACAATGCTGCGCCTCGCGAGGGCGATCGCGCGGGGGATAAAAACGCCCCCGCGCCTCCCACGGCCCCGCGCCGCGGCCGCGGCCCCGTTTCTGCCCTCGCGACGGCGACGCGGACGCCGCCACTGCGCTCGGCACTCACCCCGGCGCCGCGGCCCCGCTCGCCCCGGGCAGCGAAGATGGTTGCTGGTGGGGCATGCGATTCACGGGACCATTCACGTTCGGGAGAAGCGCACCTTTTACCCGTCGGGGGTTACTCATTTTCAATTTTTATCTGCCAAGGTAATGCATTTCGGGTTAAATCGTTTAGATTGATACATTTTGGGTTTAATTCGTTCAGGTTGATACATTTTGGGTTTAATCCGCTCAGGTTGATACATTTCGGGTTTAATCCGTCCAGGATTACACAATTAGGTTTTATCCTGTGTGCGTTTGCGCATTTTTATCCGTTCATGGTTATACATTTTGCGTTAACACGTGTAGGGTTACATATTTAGGGTTTATCTCGTCCAGGATTTCACAGTTGGGTTTTATCCTGTTCGTGTTTGCGCATTTTTATTCGTTCATGGTTATACATTTTGTGTTCAATAAGTGTAGGGTTACAAATTTAGGGTTTCGTCCAGGAACATGTATTTTAGTCCGTCCCGAATTAAGCACCTTTAAGGTGCCCACATTGTCCTGATTTTTCTCACTTCCCGTTTTATCAGTCTTGTAGTTAACGATAATCTTTGTAGATTTATCAGAACTAAACCCGGTTCAGGGTTTTGCGGTCAGATGTCCAATCTTCTACAAACCTGCATCTTGAAGGATATCAGTGTTTCTTTCCTGCATGTTTTACGCATGGGCTTGCGAGCACCGACACTCTTGTTTTTTCAGATGGTTAAGTGATTTAGAAAAAAAGGTCTCGTGTGATGAATGAAAAGGGATCCCTTTCAGGGTATGCCAATACCCAAAAATGGGAACGTAGATTTTAAAAATAAATAGTTTGACGTAGGAATGGATGTTTAAATTCACAGTTGACTGTCGTAATTAAAAATTATCGAATCGAAATATTTTTTGCTAAAGAATAAAATTGAGTAATGAGAATGAATTTACACTTTTAGAAAAGATTACTCTTGCGCCCCCCCCCAAAAAAACACTTATTAACATTGTGTCTATTCCTGATTAATGTAAGAGAAAAATATTATCAAACCAGCGGACTAGAAGGCTGCCAGTGCTGAATGAAGTAACTTAAAATTTATCGATTTTCAGTGAACGTTGAACACACAGCAGTGAAGCACATAGATTGAGTGACCCCCAAACTTTTGCACCAATTTACACAAAATCAAAACATGAAACAATTTCGTAGATATCCAGAATACCAAACTACTGAGTATAATAAAACAAATTAGTGTAACATTTTTGTTTTATTGTGTTCACATTTTTTTAGCATTTAAGCATATTACGTGCAAAACATAAGTTTAAATATAAGATTGATACGTTTCCAAGTAAGGACTTCAAACAACGAAACTAAAAACAAAAAACCTAAATCCCTAATGATCTTTCATAAAAGCGTTCTGAACACAAGGTTGAAATTAAAATCAAGATATTTGCTTTAAACATAGTGACGTGATTGTCTCGTACGAAGGTGCAAACGACTCGCCTGGTGCACCGCAGGCACTTGCAGCCTTGGAGAAGCCGTGAGCCGTGTATTAAGGAGCTCTAGTTTCGCCTCGAAGCCGGGACCGGCAGTCGCCTCCTAATGTCCTCACGGCAGGAGGTCGGGGGTTGGGGGTGGGACTTAGTCTGGAGTTCAGCGCTTCCTGTGGCGCACCCCCGTTGCCATCCGCCCGTTCACACGCCCACACACCCACACGCTCACCCCTCCGCCAGCTCACCACCCCTCCCTTCGACGGACTGCCCTGTGTTCACCTACCGACTCATTCGGCGCTTGCTCACAGACTCTTGTCCGTGCTTCCATTCTCTGCCCATTTACTCGTACATCACACTACTCGTACTTGGCGTTCGTACACTTTACCGACAGCTTGGCTGACTTCACGTTCGTCCACACTCCCTCCCACCCGCAAGTTTGTCCCCGTACCAACCTACCCACACTAACTAGTCTTAGCTACTCGCAAGTCTGATCTATGTCTTCCGTCCACCAACGTACTTCCAATCATTTTTTCGTGTTAAATTCCTACTTTAATGTGCTTCAATTCCTCTCTCGTGACTTTCCATCTATTCCCCTTGCCACGCCCCTTCATCAGCTTTCTCGCCTCCTATCCTACTACCCTCCCATCAGCTTTCTTGCCTGGGCATTGATTCAACTACCCTCGTAACGTCTGTCCCACGATTCATTCTCATCACTTCTTTCTGTTATTCGTCCCCTTTCCTTTCTTCCTCTTCCTCTCCTATTTCTCTATTCATCACGCTTTTCTCTCTCTCACATTCTGCCCTCTTTGCCAGTTTCTCCGCCGCCGTCTCCTCCGTGTCCGTCTCCGCCGCCGCCTCCGGGCTCGCAACCTCCACCACCGTCGTCGCCGCTCGCTGCTAATGCGACCCCGTGGACTGTTAAGGCGCTAAGTGCGGCCCGTAAAGGGTCGGCCGTTCTTTACGACCTCACGGCCGTGGCTCCGCCGCCCGCCGCCTTCGCCCCGCCCGATTGGATTCGGGTCATCTCCCGCCGTCCGCGCGCCCCGCCGCCTCCCGCCGGCCGCCCGCCCCCGGCCCCCCGCGGCGCGGGCGGCGATGGCGCGGCCCAACGGCCCGGCCCCGCTAACGCTGGCAGGCGGAGATGCCGCCGTTTAATGGGGGAAGGCGGGCCGCTGCCGGGACGATGGCGCTTCGCCCGCGATTTTCCCCGATGGTTTTTCGAACGGTTTTACATGTTCCTTCAATCCAATATTCTGCCCGCGGCTCTTGGGCTTTTATGTTTCTTTCGAGCTGCACGATGGCTCGGCCCTGGTGCCTCAAATTCGCGGTTTTTTGCAGTTTGGGTGCTACTACTAACCATTGTCAAAGATCACGAATAGTGTTTGTAAAGTGAAAGAATATAGTTCAAGAATAAATAAGCGCTTGTTCTTCTCTTTCTCATGTTTACTAAAGTTTTCGAACGTTGGATGGAATATCTCGCGGCAAAATTCCTCTTATTTCATCAATAGGTCTGTGGCGACTCTTTTAAAGACCTTGACTACAGACTGTGGTAAATTTCTTCGCCACTAGATAAATTGGAATGAGGCGAAATACTATTGCGATAATCTTGACAATAAACTCTGTGTATACTTTTGACTTTTATAAACAGTGCGTCTTATTCATAAGTTATCATATTTCTTGAACATACTTGTTCAAATTATTGTAATAAATTCTTCCAATTTCTGGGCATTTTGCTTTTGGAGAGTTTTTAGAGGTAAGTTTTAATGGTCTTCTTTTCTTCAGTATCTTTTAACTATAGGATCGAGTAGTTTCTACGGCAATTCATCATCTGGGGGTATTTGTATCCAGATTGGGTGGACAATACAGATGATGAATATACTTGGTATTTTCCAAACTTTTAATTACCTATTGTGACGTGGGTGTAGCTGATTTATGTACCTGCCAAGGATTTTCTTCCAAACCTCTCATGCGGGTATTGTTGGCTTTTAGAATACTTTTAGATAGTTGATCTCTTGTGTCATTTTAAGCAATGTCCACATCTTTATTTTGTCTGTTACTTATAACACATTAATCAAGAAAAAATAGTTTCATAATTTGGCCACCTCTGTTAATCTCAGATGCAGCCACCGAATTTGCATTGACTTAATTTTTTAAAACAAATGTTTTTTTTAAACAAATACTCTTTCTGTGTCACCAATGTTACCACACCATTTGAAATCCCTTCTCTCTACCACGCGTCCGCAATATCACCACCAATTGTCATGGATATTATCACCTTCAATACCATAACCATTATGACATTCATTTCTAAATATACACTACACTCCTACATCTGATCGTGTCAAGCAACATCTTCGGCAATATATGCCATTCCAAATGTCTAAAACCTAATATCTTGAAACTATCTCATTGGGAAAACACAACGCCATTTAGCTTCAACCACTTCTCTTAATATTTAAAATGCACATGATCTAATCACGACACCACGCCATCTTTCAAACACACCTACATCCATTCATCCACCGCACCACTATCACGTCCACCATCGTCACGTCGTCATCAACCACGCCACCTGAAGTTCCAGCGGCCGGCGCGGCGCGGGCGTCCGACTTTTTCGCGCCTGTCCAAATCGTCGCTCATTACACCCCCGGGCCGGTGCACAGGAGAGGGCGGGGGAGGTAAGGGCGGGCGGGGGTGGGCGGGAGCGGGCGGAAGCGGGCGGGGACGGGCGGGGGCGCGGGGCGGGCGAGTGAGCGAAGGCAAGGGCGACGAAGCACCTGCTTCCGATGTGGAGGAAGATGTGCGCGCCCAGAGCCTCGCTTGTTTTTGCTCCCGTGGCTTCCGCTAATCGCCGCTGCCGCCCCCGCTTCGCCAGAGTTCGGCTGAGCTCCTTGCCCCGATCTTCTGCCTTTGCAATCTGCTTCTTTTGCTCCCTGCATTTTCTCTTTTCGTATTTGCAGTTTTATAATCGTATTCTGTTCTGGAATACGCAATTGATGGTTGCCGAACAGTCGGAATTAACTTCACTTTTAAGATAGAAGAAATAATACATCTATAAGTACACCATGTACAATACAGTATACTGTGCAGGCATAGAAAACAATTATTACATCTCAATCGCTCGTGTTTGCTCTGATGAGTAAAACTGCTACATTTTCCTTGCTCTTGAGTAAAACTACTACGTGCTCCCTTGTCGACGTTCGAAGTAGAAAACAACCGCAAATGTGTAGCTTGTCTCTTCAGTCAAAGAGGACCATCTGTCCGGGCTGACTGAATGTGGTGTGTCTTTTGGTGTGTCTTCTTAGTGCTAAACCGCGGTCAACTCATGCCATGCGAGTGATGTCGCACGCGTGTCAGGTAATCATTTTCTTCAAGAGCATCTTGTGACACCGACAGCGAATGCCTGGCCACCCCACTGCCATCGTCGTAGGGGAAACGCCCATTGGCACACGATGGATGTGGAGAGGGTGCGACCGTCAATCGAAGAGTTAGCGCATTCGGAAAAACTGTCAAAACTTAAATTTTAAAATCAGATTTTTTACGCATCCGTAGTGGAAGAATTTTACTCAGTTTATCTCCATTTGCCGAGTTCCAGACACATCCCGCCGCTCCGCCTGCCCCTATACTACGTGAGACGCCAGTGTCACTGAGGTGGTCGTATTTACCAGAGGTACGTTCACAAGAGACCTTCCCACACTCAGTCAACCCTGAGAGATGGAGTGCGCCCTACGTCTCAAGAGGGAAGTTACACATTTGCGGACTTTTCCCACGCGCAACATTATAGTGCACATCCACAGATGACGTGTAGAGTGGCTCGTTTTAGAAAATTAAATGTCACTTAAATGTTGTCTGAAAGAAATGAAGGTTCTTGAAACTTTGAAGATATTTCTTTGTATATGCTCATTTTATATTTTTTTAATGGGAGAAGTGAATTGGAAAGTGGAAGGTAAATCTTGCAAACCAATCGTTTTCAAAACATTTCGAAAGAGAATACTTGTGATGTATACTATTAAATAGTTTCGTACATGAACATACAAACTCCACAACGTTTTGTTTTAAAAGCAAAAAATATTTACTTTTGACAAAAATAGTTCTATGTTTCAACTCAATTCACTCACTAGAGTTTAATTGTTAAGCTTGCAGTTTCTAAAATTTGCTTTAAACATTTTTTATTTGTAAAAATTTCGTATTTCTTTGAAAAAAACTCTGCAATCTAACAATACGTCGTCGCCTGACACAAATCCAAAGTGGTACCAACGTACAAATTGAGTGAGCGGTAATAGATGTGGAATTGCTGATGAAGAATGTGCAATCACTATTTACTTGCGCAGCTCGAATGCAGAATTGCAGTAAGAGCTGCATTAACTCAACTGAAAGTCAGCAAAGAAATTGCGTCACACGACACACTCGTAGATTAAGATCAGAGGAAGGCTGACATTAGGTTTTATTAAAAAACTTTTATTTTTTTTTTCAGGAGAAAAGGAGAACCCTCGCAGGATTCGAGTGATGTAAGGCATTAATTTAAGTCATTCTCGGTAACACTGGGAAAGAGGAAAAGTACACACAGGCTGTTTCTTGTGATTCTTAATGAATCGTATTTGAGCAAACGGTCACGCCATTGTTCCTTAGCACAATTAGCCCTCGCCTGTGCCTGCACCTGAGTCTCTTGAGGCGCCCTTGAGACCCTCGGTACCAGATTTAGGCCTCAGGACGGACAGTGACTTTACCTTCATCGCAAAGAATGAAATCACCTGTGTATGCGCTGAAATTTTTATTATCAGCTGTGTCCATCCCATAACTACTGGCTACCGCCAGGCAAACAACCGTCATTTCTCCGCCCGTCAAGGCGGTGTCATCATGCAGTCGTTATCAATGACAGTTGAATATATTTTGGCATGTTGGCACCAATGATACTGCATCGGTTGACCGTTATAAACATACACGTGCACATAGAGGAGGTCATTCAAATTCTGCTATCAGTTTTTGTAATTATTTGCAGAGTAAATGTATCTAACAACAAAAGTTTGCTTTTCATTTTGAACTTGCAAACGTCGCTTCCCTGAGGAGGTTTGTTAGTGCCAGAACAGGTCACATATTAATCGGTATTTGGTTTTATTTCAAGAGTCTTTTCAGTCTTATAGCTATCAGCCTTTCCATAGTTATAGTGTTATTTTACGATTTCTCAGTTTTTATTCTGTTCGTATTCCCCTTCATGGTGTATGATTCGGGTGTAAAAATTCAATAATTTCTTAGAATGAGAAGAAGTGCAATTATTTCTACGTAGCTTCTTGCAAAGCTATCGTCTTCGTTTGGAATGCAACTAACTTGAGATTCTTGGGAGAGCATGCGATGGTTGTCTGAGATAATCTACCTCACTAATGCTTTCTCATGACCGTTGCTCCTAGAGAAAAAAATATTTCCACATTCCTTTGCTCTAATGTTATTTTTATCTGAAATCTGCTCTATTAAACTGAAGACTGGAACTCTGTTGTATGAAATTTCGAATTAATGATTGCCTTTGCCGCTCAGATTATTTTTATTTGATGAATTAGAATTCAGTATTTTTATAATTTATCAATAGTTTAGATTTATAAATTATTAGCATTTTATTTATACCGAGTTTTCTGTCTTAAGTAATCAATGTGATTTTATATTCCTTGAGATTGAGATCTATTTGATAACATCGTGCAGTCATAATGCCATTTCTATCTTACTTCTATTCATTTTCATTAGTCGTTAGTGAAATGGATGCATTTTTTACAATGCAAAAAATCAAGCTCCTTAAAAACTTAAAATTTGGAATTTAAATTAAATGAAATACTCAAAAGAGAGGAGATTTAGACCGAAAGATAGCGAAAAAACAACACGTAAATTAATAGTAAAATTGTTACTAATAAACAACAAAGTTTCTAGGTTTAATTAATGACAAATAAATTGTAATATACCACTGTAATTATTGATCATTTTATTATACAATGCACCAAGATTTAGTAACGTTTTTCTACAGAATTATCAGAGGTAACTTTTCAGTATATGCACGCATTCTAGGACAGTGAGAAAGGAAGCTGTATTTTAATTTTCATATGATTTGTATCATTTTTACATAATCTATTGCTGATGTATCTCTATTGCTTGCAATATGTGATGTTGTTGATATGTGATAACTGTTGGTATATTCATCAGAGTTTTACATTCTCGCTTATAGCAAAATTGTACGAAGAGACTTAGAGAATCCGTTGTAATAATAAAACTAACAAATATTTATTTTAAATAACGTTCACGGGCACTTGAAGGTAGACATACTACATATACAAAGTTATCGCTAAACGTCATGTTCTCATAGCACTGACACGTATGCTTCTCTCGAATGAGATCAAGGAAACGAACAATTGGAGTGGAATTTCTGGTTTGTGGTATACACTGGAAATATGGAATACTATGAATTTTTCTTAGCAAAGCGCTGCATAGTGTCTTCGTTCTGGCAATATCATACACTACTGAAATAACCACTGAGTGTCCCTCACATTGTGACATTAGTATGTTAATACAAGCGAGTGTGGTATAAATTATTTATTTATTCGTTTTAAGTATTTGTAAAGTGTCAGGAGGAAAGTTTTCATTTTTTTTGATTCAATATTAGAAGGGTTCCTTTTATATACGCACTATACAAAACGTGTATCCTGTGATGGTGGTTATATTTATGAAAATTTACTGAACAGTATTCTTTGGCTATTTTCAAATCTGCTAAATTTTGAACTATTTGGCTGTATTTTTGGTTTAGTTTTGGTGAAGTAGTGGTAATGAACTTTCTATTCCTTATCACTTGACCATTTGAGAATCGTCAAGGTTGTTGTTGCTGTTTTTGAAAGTTTTTATACTTGTTTTTGAACATAAATAACTTACCACTATAATTTGAAGTTCGCAAATGTATTGAGTTTTAAACATCGGGCTGTGTATTGCCTGAAATGTAAATAGTGTTCTATTATACCCAAAGTTCCTCTATACACCTTGTCTTTTCTCTAAGCTGACGTAGATCTCTGATACTAATTGACACATTAAACATTATCCTCTAATATCGTGACCTTCGTCTCTCAATCGTGAAAAAATATTTGTAGAGTACCTGTTCAATTTCATTACAATTTTTCAGGGAGTTGAATATAAATTTAATACACAATGTAGATGCACGATACCAGCATTTAATTGTCAGATAAATTGTTACCAATAATTTAATGGAGAAGTAATCACTAACTTTAATTATGTAATTAAAAAATTATTATGAAATGTATAAATAAGAATAAAACAGGTTTTAAATTATGGAGGACGAAAAATATAGAAAAAAGTGATCGGATACGAAGAAGAGAGAAATAGTTTTGAGCTAATGTGTAGTTTCAAAAACAAAGTAATGTTGGTAACTTGTTATAGATATTTTTCGTGAAGTTAAATTTAAATGTTTCGAAAGAATCATTTTAAAGTTCCCTGGGAATTTGTATACTGCACATAAACCAGGAAGCATGTGAAATTTTGCGTTAATTTATTTTGAATTATTTGAAATTTGTTAAAACTGGTCGTTGGGACATTACACCAAATGGTTCTTTCTGACAAATTATCCGTTTGGGGAAATTCCCATGACACTTACGGTCTTTCTTAGGTCTCAACCACCTCGACCGCCCGCGTGAGGAGTCCTACATTCGCGAGGTGAAACCGAACCGTCCTCGCAAACCCCGTGCGCAATCGGCGGATGGGAAAAGTGTCCCCGCCATTGGGGGTGGGGAGATACAAGATATTTTTAGGAACTGAAAGTGATAGATGCAGAGAATATGAAAAGAAAAACATGAAAATAGGACGTTTAAAGAAAGATATAGCCATAAAAGTATCGTTGGATTGAGTGAAAAAAGGGAAGAGGAAATACGGAGAGAGAGAGAGAAGAGAGAGAAGAGAGAGAGAGAAGGAAATAGGAAAGGAGAAAATATCAAATACGACTGTTGAGAGATAGAGCCAAATAGAGGGTAAGGTTGAGAAGAAAATGGTAAGAAACTAACCAAGAAACAGAGGAGAGAGAGAGAGAGAGAGAGAAAGACGAGAGAGAGAGGAGGAGGGAGAGAGGAAACGAGAAAGTTCAAATAGGACGTTAGAGAAAGGATACAGCCAAATAGATGGTAAGAGAAAATGTGGAGAAGAACTGACGACCAGAGAGAACGAGGGAGAGAGAGAGAGAGAGAAGAGAGGAGAGAGAAGAGAGTGAGGAGAGGAGAGAAGAGAGAGAGAGAGCGGGGACGGAAGAGAGAGGGAGGAGGGTGAGAGGAGGAAGTGTGTGCCAGAGGACTGACGAACAAAACAAAACCCAAAGACTTCGCCAACGGCAGCCGGGCCCTGCGCAAACAGGTGGCGAACGAGCCACGAGCGAAAACGGCCCAGTGCGACCAGACGGAGAGGACGGCGCGAGAGCGACGCGCAGCGTCGCGACGCAGTGACGCAGAGCCGGTGCGAACGACGCCGCTGGCCATTCGGCAAGACCTCGCCCTGCGGGCGGGGCGGCGGCGCCGGAAGTTGCGAAGGGGCGCCATTGGCGCTGGGCGGGCGCGGTGGCGACGCGGTCCATACACATTTACATACCAGGATCATATGAGAAACATTTCAACTGCGGCGCGCGTCGCCGCGGAGGCGCGGCGCGGGCGCGCGCGGCGCAAGGGACATGCGGGAGATTTCTATTGCCGCGACGCGCCTATATAAATTTACCAGGAGTGAATATTAACAGAAAGGAAACTGCGGCAGATTGTGGCGGAGGAGAGATGAGAAGCCCGCGCGCGCTGCGGGCGGCGGCGACGGTCCCGTGCAGGCGGTGGGAGACTTGAATTAATGGTATCCTTCCATATAGGCGAGACCGGCTCCATTCCCGTGCCCGCGTTCCGTCCCCCGCCCCCGCCCCCGTGCCGCCCTCGCCCCCAGGCATTGTCGCGGAGGGCGTGGCGACGCGCCGCGAACGAGATGTTGGGCGAATTTGCTTGACCAACATTCCGGAACGCGCGTGCGCCGCGAGTATTGAGGACGGGTCGGGGTGGGTTGAGCGAGCGAGACTGCGCGGATGGTGACGACCGGGGACGACGAAAAAACTGCTGGGGAAGGATGTAGCGAGCGCCAGACGGCGGTATCGTGAGAGCCGTAAAGTGGTGTTCGGGAGAGAAAGGAGCGGTGAAGACGAAGAGGAAACAATCAGCCGGGTGGTGTGGGTGATGAAGCGTGATAAGAAAGCAAGGGCAGGATGATCAGACGGAGAAAACGGCGGGGTGATGGAGAAATTTGCTGAGACGGCAGGAGTGGAGAAGCGAAAGACGGCGAGGAGAAAGGCGGCAGTGAAGACAGTGTGACAATTCGGAACACGTGGAGTCATAGGTTTGAGAAGCTTAGAAAAGGGTTACAGGGGGACACGCAGGACACCGGGAAGTTGGAAAACGGTGGAGTTGAATGGTGGAAGCCACGACGCGGGGGCGAGACCAGTAAATACGGCATGTGAGTGAAAACCCGATGGGGGCCAATTGGAGGTAACGAAGATTGCGGGGTGGCGGAAAGCGCTGTGCACTGGAGTGGTCGGAGTGGAAACGCTGGCGCGAGCAGAGAGGTCGCAGGCCGATATGCGTCACGCAGCGGCCAAGGGCGGCGGCGACCGCCCAGTGGCGACGCGGGAGGAGCCGAAAGGGCCACCGGTGCGCTAGGCGAGAATCGCAGAATCGGACGGGCGAGAGAGGCCGCTGGCTGGGAGGCTCTTACCTCCGTAGGGACTCGCGTCGGGAGGAGCACCTGGGAGAAAATTGTGCTGCAAACGACGTCACAGAAAATGAAGGATGGGGCACAGACGTAATAAGTGCAGGGGCGATGTTAACTGCCAATGGAAGAGAATATTCTGTTAAATGAGCTGCAAGCACAATTTAAATCTCATAGATTAAACTTAAATAGAATGCCAACATAAAAAGAATTGACGAGCGTAGCTATCCGCGGCCGGTATTTACTGGGCTGTCCGGAAGCGCCGCTCCATGAAGAAGGTGCCGACGTTTCGTCGCCATTACGCCCTGAGGAAGGTCGTTAGAATGGCAACCGAAACGTCGGCACCTTCGCCATTGAACGCGCGGTCACCTGACAGCATATAAATAAAAAGAATTTGAAATTACTGAAGAATAACATTGGAAAAGATAAAGATGGTTGTAGGCGAAAATCTGTATGCCGCTTATTAACTTTTAATAAATGTTTGTGTGACATTAAGTTTCAAAATCATTGATTGCGGAGTTATCAAATAGAATAGCTTCAAATACCAAAACCATTTTATTATGAATACTACATCGGACTTTAAATATGGGCAGGTATGTTTTGATCATTAGAAAGAACCCGAAAAGGCCTCTTCATATTACTCTTTGTTTACCTGTGCCAATTATTTTTCTTCGACCGTTTTCACACCATCTTCCAATGCAAACTTTTGGGAAAGGGCAAAATAGAAGTCCTTCATCAGCCCCTCCATGTTAAAGAAACGCCTGCTCCAGCAAAAACATACAAATGTTTTAATAATTTCAATATAAAATTTTTATCAAGTTTCGTTATTCGTGTTTCTTTTATTAGTATTGATTTTTTTTACTTTCGTATCCTCTTTGTATATGTTTTACTGATTAACATATAAATTAAACATCTCGATATTTGAGTGTCTCTTCTTATCCCTTCATAAAACCCTTCATAAATATAAATAAAAACGCATGTAACAAGACCAGCCACACATCACCAAAATTCATAAATATTACCGAATAGTAAGGCTTTGATGTGCTGGTTGAAGTGATATTTTCTAACTTGCACATGCCTCTCATAGAAGAGTCTATCCAGGCATATTCTCCAAAAGATGAGGGTTGCCCCAAGAAATCCGCGACTACGTTAAGAATCCTCATTAACGGTGTGCGGGCCGCTTTCTTAGGGAGACCACGAGAAGAATCTTGGCGACGCTGACGTCAACGCGCATTTCCACGTCCCCGGCGGAGGCCTCCGGAGCGGCACGCGGCGTTGTGCTTCTTTTGTGGGCGGGCGCCGCAAACAGGGCGGGACGACCCCCCCCTCCCCACC
>BOPP01000075.1:2194585-2218841 GCA_017312745.1 Gryllus bimaculatus
CTCGTGGTCTCCCTAGAAAGCGGCTCGCACACCGTTAATGAGGATTCTTACGTAGTCGCGGATTTCTTGGGGCACCCTCATATTTTGGAGAATATCTGGAAGACTCTTCCTATGAGAGGCATGTGGAAGTTAGAAAATACACTTCACCAGCCACATCAAGCCTCCTACTATTCGTAAATATTAATATTATTGAATTTTGGTGAATGTGTGGCCTGTCTTGTTACCATGCGTTTATTTATATTTATGAAGGGTATTTATGAAGGGATAAGAAGATGACACACAAATATCGAGATGTTAATTTATATGTTAATCAGTAAAACATATACAAAGAGGATACGAAAGTAAAAAATAATAATAATAATAAAAAGAATACACGAATAACGAAACTTGAAAAATTTTCTATTGAAATTATTAAAACATTTGTATGTTGCTGGAGCAGGCGTTTTCTTTTAACATGGAGCGGCTGATGAAGGCAGCTTCTAGTTTTGCCCTTTCCCAAAAGTTTGCATTGAAGATGGTCGTAAAACGGTCGAAAAATAATTGCGCACAGGTAACAGAGAGTATATGAAGAGGCCTTTTCGGGTTCTTCTAATGATCAAAACATACCTGCACCATATTTAGAAGTCCGATGTAGTATTCATAATCAAATGGTTTTGGTATTTGAAGATAATTTCTATTTGATAACTCCCAATTCAATGACTTTTGAAACTTAATGTCACACAAAACATTATTTAAAAAGTTAAAAGCGGCATACAGATTTCGCCTACAACCATCTATTATCTTTTCCAATGTTATTCTTCAGTACAATTTCAATTCTTTTTATTTACTATGCTGTCCAGGTGACGCCGCGTTCATGGCGAAGGTGCCGACGTTTCGGTCGCCATTCTACGACCTTCCTCAGGGCGTAATGCGACCGAAACGTCGGCACCTTCTTCATGGACGCGGCGTCTTCCGGACAGCCCAGTAAATACCGGCCGCGGAAGCCTACGCTCTCAATTCTTTTTATGTTGGCATTCCTATTTAAGTTAATCTATGAGATAATTGTGCTTGCAGCTCAATTTACAGAATATTCTCTCCATTGCAGTTAACATCGCCCCTGCACCTTATTTACGTCCTGTGCCCCATCCTTCATTTTCTGTGACCTCGTTTGCAGCACCATTTTCCTCCCAGCGTGCTCCTCCCCGACCGAGTCCCTACGGCAGGAAGAGCCCTTCCCAGCCAGCGCCTCTCTCGCCCGTCCGATTCTCGATTCTCGCCTAGCGCACCGCGTGGCCCTTTCGCCCTCCTCCGCGTCGCCCACGCCGTGTCCGCCGCCCCGCCCCGCCTCGGACCATATCGCCCTGCGACCTCCTCTGCTCGCGCCACCGTTTCCACTCCCCACCGCTCCCAGTGCACCAGCCCTTTCGCCACCCCCGCAATTTCGTTACCCCAATTGGCCCCATCGTTTTCACTCCACATGCCGTATTTACTGCCCTCGCCACCCCGCCGTCGTGCGCTTCCACCATCACCACACTCCCCCGTTTTCCAACTTACCCGGTCGTCCTGTGTGTCCCCTGTAACCCGTTTTCCTAAGCTTTCTCACACCTATACCCACGTGTCCCAATTGTCACCACTGTCTTCACTGCCCCTTTCTTCCCTCGCCGTCTTTTCCGCCTTCTCCACTCCTGCCGTCCTCGCAATTTCTCCATCACCACCCCGCCGTTTCTCTCCGTCCCTGATCATCCTGCCCTTCCTTCTTATCACGCCTTCCTATTCACCCACACCCACCGCTGATTGGCCTCTTCGTCTCACGCTCCCCTCTCCCCGCACCACCTTTACGCTCTCACGATACCCGCCGTGCGCTGGCCTCGCTACCCTCCCCGCAGTTTTTCGTCGTCCCCGGTCGTCCCACCATCCGCGCAGTCTCGCCTCGCTCACACCCACCCCGACCCGTCCTCAGATCACTCGCGGCCGACCGCGCGTCGGAATGTGGTCAAGAAATTCGCCCAACTCTCGTCTCGCGGCGCTCGGCCACGCCCTCCGCGACAATGCCTGGGGTAGGCCCGGGGCGGGCGGGACGGAACGCGGGCCACCGGGAATGGAGCCGGATCTCGCCTATATGGAAGGATACCCAATTAAATTCAAGTCCTCCCCACCGCCTGCACGGACCGTCGCGCCGCCCGCGCGCGCGCGGGCTCTTCTCATCTCTCCTCCGCCACAAATCTGCCGCAGTTTCCTTTCTGTTAATATTCACTCCTGCGTATTTATATAGGCGCGTCGCGGCAATAGAAATCCCCGCATGTCCCTGCGCCGCGCGCGCCAGCGCGCCGCGCCTCCCGGCGACCGCGCGGCCGCAAGTTGAAATGTTTCTCATATGATCCTGGATGTAAATGTGTATGGACCCGCCGTCGCCCCGCGCCCGCCCAGCGCCAATCGGCCCCCTTCGCAACTTCCGCGCCGCCGCCGCCGCCGCAGCGAGGTCTTTGCCGAATGCCAGCGCCAGTCGTATCGACCGCCCTCTCCGTCACTGCCGTCGCGACGCGGGCGCCGTCGCTCTCGCGCCGTCCTCTCCGTCTGGTCGCACTGGCCGTTTTCGCTCCGTGGCTCGTTCGCCACCTGTTTCGCAGGGCCCGGCCTGCCGTTGGCGCAGTCTTTGGGTTTGTTTTGTTCGTCAGTCCTCTGCACCACTTCCTCCCTCTCACCCTCCCTCCCATCTCTCTCTCCGTCCCCCGCTCTCTCTCTCTCTGTCGTCAGTTTCTCCACCATTTTCTTCTTACCCATCTATTTGGCTGTATCTTTCTCTAACGTCCTATCTTGATACTTTCTCGTTCCTCTCTCCCTCCCTCCCTCTCTCTCTCTTTCTCTCTCTCTCTCTCTCTCTCTCTGTTTCTTGTTAGTTTCTCTACCATTTTCTTCTCAACCTTACCCATCTATTTGGCTCTATCTCTAAAGTCGTATCTTGATATTTTCTCTTTCCTATTCCTCTCTCTCTCTCTCTCTCTCTCTCTCTCTCTCTCTCTCCCGTCATTTCCTCTTCCCTTTTTCACTCAATCCAACCTACTTTTTTATGGCTATATCTTTCTTTAACGTCCTATTTTGATATTTTCTTCATATTCTCTGCCATCTCATTTCAGTCCTAAAATATCTTGTATCTCGTTCCGCTTTAGCATTCCATCTTCCCTATCATCATCTTCTCATGTATAACGCTTCTCAGTTAATCTTCATTTTCCTTCTGGCCATTTTTCGTTTCCTTCTTTTCCACTGTCCTTCCCATCTCTCCTCCAGTTTAATACGCTCTGAGCTTTTACGACCCAGCTTTCCTGCCTCCTAGAGTTTTCTGTCTCTCAAAGTAAACTAGTCTTAACTGCTCTGTTTGATGAGGATATGTCCCTATTTTGTGACATACGCTCTACACACTCCAAGAGTTTCCTTAGTGTGACAGACTGCGCCTGTGCTTACAGGTTTTGATAACTGTTATTGATTTGCTCGCTTTCTCTACCATTTCAGAGTTGCCCTTTAGATTTCTTCTGTTTCTTTTCGATAATATTTCTGATTCTTGTTTGCTTCCTAGTTTCATTACTTGTTGCAATAAAAATTTCCCCATCTCCCACAGCGGTTGCTTTGTTACTGAATCTTTCTCGAGAAACCAATGTATTTGCAATTGTTTAACTATATTCATTGGGTTTACTTCATGTTATTCTTCCCATCTCCCACTTAACTTGCTCCATGACATTTTTCAATATCTGTTTCATTTGCATTGGCATCATCAACATCATCATAATCACCGCTATCGACTTCAATCAACCAAATCTAATCTCTATCAACAATCCGAAACTCATCAAAATCGTGGAGAATCGTTTCAACTACCGAAACGTTGTTCAACACTGTCATTACCTTATTTTGAATACTACTACAACTCCCCTTGCTGCTTCTGTATTTCTACAATTACTACTTTCACCATTACTGACCCCATCATCACTTGGGGGGGGGGGCATCTCTCCTGCCGTTGCTGCAAGCGACACTAACGCCCCTCTCTCTGTGTTAACCCTTGATTCCCCCACACGCAGCTACTGTATCCACTCGCTGGCTCCCTCTCCTTGCGTCGGGCCTCGCGATGCCTCGCGACTTCATTTGCGCAAGAATGCCGCCTTCCACGCGACTGCGGCGCGGGAGCTCGAAGCAATGGGGGGGGAGTGGGCGGGGGCGGAGGCTATTGGTTGGGCGCCTTCTGAACGGCCGGCGCTCGCCCGCCCCGGCCCCCTGGTCCGCTTTCGCCGCTCCAACGCCCCCCGCCAACGCCGTTTGCGGGCGCCGGGCGCTCTCCACCGCCGCCGCCGCGTTAGGTAAATCCACTTCACGAGGAGATGCAGATGGCAGTGCGCAGCTGGCTGAAGACTCGCCAATGAGCAGACGGGATACGCATGACGCGGCCTGTGGAGGGGCTTTGGAAATTATCTAAATACTTCCATTGTAGAATTAAATTACACATTTATTTGTTGGTGATGGGCAAAAAAAGAGAAGACATTTTTTTTATTGCCGGTCCACAAGAAAAATGTCGTATCTCAAAAGATGAGAGGAAAATTACGTCCGAACTGAAAATAGCATATTTTTCCAATTCAAATGTAATAAAAAGAATGCACAAAGGAACGCTATTTAGAAAAATGCACTTTATTATTAGTTACTAAATAGTGCCGTACACATTAATACCATTCTTCTTAAAAATAACAATTTTTCAGGTGTGACTTTCTTGTGATCCGCTGATATTTTAATTATTGATTCTTAGGTCTACTTGTTATATCTATTGATTAATGTTTAGTACACAAACTATTTTAGTATACTGTTTTAAAATTTACTTTATTTCTCGTTTTCTTTATTTTTAATCACTGGGATAGTGCAGTTTTCTTTTTAATGTGAATTTGCAACACGCGGTTATACAACCTCTACCAAACCACTGACGTCCCTTGTAGACAAAGGAGAGTTAAATTTCTGACGAAGTAAATTTCTGGAGTTGTAGCGGAAACACTGGTCTTGAAGGGTACTCTATAGTGCTTGATAATCTAAAATAGTTTATTGATTGTAATGTATCGTAAAATTCGAAATCTAGTTTCTCTGCGATTCATGACTAATGTCTACGGTTTCAAGTACTTTGCTGAGAGTGAATGAGTATTTCATTTCTGAACTGATGGTATTCAAAGTTGTGTCAACTTGTATTTTTCTTTACTAAACACTTTTTACAAATTACTTTGGTACTTTTGCAAATTTTTGACATGGGTAGTTAATTTCAATAATTTCAGTGTAATAATATCAAATTATTATTCGCAGGTCTTATACGCCCTGCTGTTTTTTTATATTAAAAATACCATTTAATAGTATTATTCTAGATTGCATTGTATTTATTTATGAACTAATCGATCGTTCCTACTTGCAATGCTAGACGGACTGAAAAATATTATTTCGTTAACTAAATACTCAGATGGTACCATGAAATTGGTATCGTATACATATCGAATTCTTGATTCTTTGAAGTTATATCCAATATACTAAGTTGATTCTTTGAAATTTATTGAATAATTCTAATTTTCATAATTCTAATAATTAAAAAGTATCATGAATGTTTAACGCATTTTTTTCCAATTAATACATTTACTCAGTCTTTATTAATTCACTCAGTTTTCAAAAAGGTATCAGTTAAAAAATAAAATTTATCTCGTCAAATCTTAAATTAGAATGTTCGTGGGAAATTTGTCGAGCTTTGAAAGGATGAACTGTTTTAATCAGAATATTTAATACGTGAACATTAAACAAAATTAACTTGTTTAATAAATTCAACGAATTAGAAACTTCAAATGTTAGGTTCAAATTTCCTAAAGATTCAAAAGAAAGGACAGAGGGGACCATATGAATAATCCATTAGAAAATGGCATTATTAGAGTTTTTGTTCTTCCCTGAGTTTGCCCGTCCCCAAAGTCTATTGTTCTTGGGAAGATTTGTCATCAGCACTGCAATAATTATAACTCTAGAAACGAGAAGTTTCTTCGAAATCGAAAAGAAAAAGAAAAAAAAAGGAACAATGGAAAGCGCCTCCGAATTCAACACAACGTTTTAGCTTCGCGTATCATTTTGGGCTCGCGCTAGATTTCACGATTCACAAACAATAACAATAAAATTTCTTTTGTTCGCGCAGAAACAATGAGACGTCGATCGCCTTTTCTTCCGCGGCGCACACAGAGGCCCTGGCGGTCAACCGCGCAGTCGCGGTCGTCCGCGGTTGGAGCTCGGGCTTCATTTTATTCCCAGGGACCACCCCGCCCCACTCGGGCCCGCATTGCGTAATGTGCCAGATGTGATTATAAATTCATCACTGGCCGAAACTGGATTGCTATATTACCGCTGCTGGGTGTTGGCCATTGTGTGTTATATATAATTCTTGCATTACTAATTGGGGGGCGGCCCTTTTGTTACATTGCTTTCTCGTAGACTGTGGTCGGGGTGCCCTTAAGGGAATCGTCGTCTGTTTAATATTGTATTGCGCGGGTAGGTACATACACTTTATTTGATATTTGCCCACACGTACTCTGCCGCGCGCTAGTTGCTTCCACTTTCCTTCCCTCCATTCAATGTCGTCGCTTGCCTTGCTTCGTCACGTCACTTGGCGGGCGCCGGTCGCGCCAGCTAGTGAGCAGACCTGCCTATCGCCGTCTCGGCCCCCTGTTTGCGAGGTCGCGGGCGCACACCTGCCCTGCCGCGAGACCCAGCCAGCGACATTACTGCAGAGAGCCCGCAGCGCCAACATAAACGTAAACAGACGCAGCGAAAACCCTAAATCGCGCAGGTGCGCTCTTTTCGCAGATTCTGTAAACAATTAGAATTATCGCGAGGAATTATAGTTTGGAATCTGCATTAAAAATATTTTCGCTCTTAGAAAAATAATTTTGTTTTGGGGGAGAGCGTTGGAGGCTGCGTTTTCGCACTCGTAGCAGGCGGGCGCGGGGGTGCGGGGCGGGGTGGAGCGCGTGCGAAATATTTGTGGGAGTAACGGCGCGCGGCCAAGCAATTCGGTCCCGCGCCCACCCATATCACGACGCGCCTCGACGAATTGGGTTCTTGCGATTGCAACACGTCGCACAATTTACTCACGTGCTCTCTCTCCCGCGTCGCCCTCTGGCCCCCGCGCAGTCCTTCCTCTGCGACCGCCACACCCCCCGCGCCACCGCCATCCCAGACCTGCGGCCTTCTCCGCCACCACCGCTGTGGAGTCTCCCCGCCATGGTCGAGCTGTTTCCCCACCCCCCGCCCCCCCGCCCCCGCTCGCCTGCCCCTTGGTCCTCCCCGCCCTAGCACTTCACCGCTCCTCCTCTTCCTCACTCCCTTGCCTTCCCCCTTGCCCGATCACCATCCACATCTCTCCACAACCCCTCACACTCCCGCCAATTCGTTGCCTTTCACAGCCATTCAAATCCCTTTCCTCCCCGTCAACCGCCGTTTCCCGCCCTTAGCACGCCGGACCATACCTTCCTCTTCATTCTAGCCCTCCGCCCCCCATCCTCTTATACCTCACTCTCTTCACCACACCCCTTCCCCGCCACCCCAGTATCCTGCCACATCGTTGTCTCATCTCCTCACCCTCCCCACCACTCTCGTTCTTCCATCACCCTTGCTCTCCCCCACCCTCACCTTTCCGCTGCTTTGTGTCCTCAGTCCCGTCCCATCTCCACTCTTCTCCATCCTCACCCCTCACATCTCTACCATCCACACATTTCCCAACACCCTCGCTCGCCCCTCACTCTCGCCCTCCCCGCCTTCTATCTCTCCCTCTCCACCACTTTGCCCTCTGCGCCACGCCATGCGCCCGTTTCTCCGGATCCCTCTCTACCCTCGCGGTTGCACCGCCCCCTCCCCCTGCTGCTGCGTCGCGTCGTCATCCACGCCCCTCACCGAGCCTTTATCCTCCGCCACCCCGCCCTCCCTCGACGCCAAAAAACAATGTAAATGGAACTTTAATAGTGTAAATTTGAATGTTGCTATAGGAATGTTAGTATTTTGTCTTCCCGACTGAGCTTTCCCTCTCCACGAAGTGCGTCGGGGGCGGGCGCGAACACGTGGGAGCCGGCAGGAATGGCAATGGGGAAATACCTTCCGGGTTAATTCATTCCCGGCGTTATTTATAGGGCCGGCGGCGGAGCGGGCGTTTGGTTATTTTTGCGCTGATGTTAAGATCGGATGCGCCACGCCGCGCCCCGCCCTGCAGCCCGGCGGAAGCGGGTTGTCGCCCTCCGCCCTTCGCGGAAGCCCTTCCTGCGTCCTGCGTCCTGCGCGCGCTCAGCCGCCCGTCCGGCGACACGGAGCGGAGTAGATCGGAGACTTGTAGAAGTTGGAAGTGCCACGAGGCGCACCTTTTTTAACCTGTACAGAAGGTCACAAACGCTTGCGTAGTGCAGAAGGAGAATTGGAATTCCGCAGAAATATGACTGTACATGATAAATACTTATTTTCCAGGAATGTGTCATCTACAAATTGATTTTCAAGACAATGTCACCTTTTCTGCAAGCCCGTCTATATATTTATTTTCGTTTCTCTTTGTGAGTCTGTCCGTATTTCCGCTTGTGTTAGTGTATCATTCATTCGTAAATTTGTTACTTTTCCTTCTGCTCATAAAATATAAAAATTAATAAAAAATTGATATTTTAATAATAAAATATAAAATTTAATAATTATAAAATTTAATAAAAAAATATGAAATGGATGTCCATCTGCAAGTAAGTAAGTTATGTTCTTAATTAGCTGGAGAGAAATTTTGTACAAATATTTTAGTGAATGAGTATCAAGCTAATTTCAGTATACTTATTTTTAGTACCTACTTCATTACGTAAAATTATATTTGTCATTCAATACTCTAAGATATTTGTATTTGTTTGTAAGACATTTATCGGATGAAAAAAAACCTTGTACAAAATTGAACCTGTACATTTGCAAACATTTAACGTTCTTATTTCCTTGTAATTTTGTAATTTCGTTGTGATTTTCATTTTTCTAGTAATAGATAGCAACCACATGTATACGTATGTTCACATTTGAATACTAAGAAACTATACCTCTTTATAAACGTAATTATATAATGGTCATTTTCTCTGGATTGTATAACAGAGAATCTCCACATTTATTTTTTTCAGGCAAGACGATCCAGATACATTTCAAGGTTTTCTAAGATTGTTCAAATTAATGTTGACACCTGGCGTAGGACAAACCGCAGATCTGACAAACCGAAGAAATCACGCCGAGTAACATTTGTATTAATGACGTAACGCCATTGCTGAGAAGATACCCTGAAAAGATATTTACACACGAGAAGGGACGTTACGCCACCGTCCGTTTCGAAAGACGCCTGCCGCGTTACTTCACGCCGTCAAAAAGAGACGGAGCACGTCGCAGAATTAGAATGTCACATCCCGGCGACCATACGTCATAGATTTCGCTCTGACAGCGCCTTTCCGTTCCCTTGATGTGGTCCTCCCGCGCCGCGCCGCGCCGTTCGTCTCGCGCGATCGACCTTTGGCTCCTCTTCCTGTTAGCGGCCTCGCCGCCATCCTCCCCGAGCCACTGCGAGACTTGCTGACAGGAAATCACAAATTACCGATAATTACGTAAGTCCATACGTGCGACTCGCCGGACGAGTCTCTGCCGCGCCTTCTCTAATGAAGACTTTGTGTCGGGCTATCACGAAGTCAGCAAGACAAAACGAAAAACATCCTGTTTTTACCCGGAACAGAGTGAAATCGATTGCAATAGTTTATTTTGTAGTGGAAAGGGTATGTAACATTTTATCATTCGAACATTTTCCTAGCTTCTATCGTATTCTAAGCACTCCCGAAATTCGGCGAACCGTACATTTGACAATAACCTGCTTGCGTGATTTTCGTTTGTATAGTCGGTACAACGCTGGCTCAGCCGTTTCCAAAGCACGAAGAAGGAGACAACGTATCAGCTCGCATGTCGAGAGATCAGTTCCAACTTGCGTTCTGAGAGTAGGTGAAAAAGAGAGAATGGAGAGGATAGGATGCGGTTGGTTGATGCAAACGGCTCTCAATACTTTTTTAACACCTTCTCCAAATCTTCCTAGATTTCGCAACTTTCTTCATTCTCCTCTTTAATGTGTGTCTGGCTTGAACCGTCTATATATCTTCTAAATCGTAACATCATACTTAAACAACACTTTCGTGCGTAAGTGTGTTTGTTTAAATTTACTGGATCTCTTCTTTTTGTAAAAACTTTTCTTGATTTTCTAGCAACATGAGAGTAGGAGTGAATGCAGAATGAATTAGGAAAATAGAAATTTAGAATGGGAGTGAAAACGCGTTAAGAAAATTATTGTGTGGAATGAAAGTAGAGGATTAGGAATGTAGAAAGATGAATTATGAATTAAGAAAGGTGGATTATGAATGGAGAAAGAGGAATGGATAGTTGGTTATTAGAATCGACAATGACAAAGGGTAATTAGAAATTGATTACTAATGGAAGATTAGCCGTGGAGCATGGAAATGGTTGAGTTGAGTGCAATATAGGCCGTTTACATGAGATGACGGCTATTCTCGAAATCTAGACCGGCTGAGTTTAGCTCAGAGGCACCGTTGGCCCTGTCTCTGCAGCGATTCTGACCCGGAGGTCCCAGGTTTCCAGTTCCGACAGTGGCGCTTTTCTGTCCCCCACTATATAGCTGATTGGCGGAGAATTTAAGCGACCGGCTGCACTCATGAGCAGTTTACTTTGGTTTCTCCGATCAACATCAGGCGAATACGGAAGCTGTAACCTAGCCATACAAACTGCCCACAGACCGCGCGCATCTCTTTTCTTTCTCCTCCTTGTCCTATCCTCGCCTCTTAAAGCACACGTGTGTGCGCCATCCACCCATGTCGAGAAATCAGTCGAGAGCAAAGAGCTTGTGTGAGCTGAGGCCGTTGGCGGAAGATTCGTTGCTGGGGAAAACCCGCTAGCCGACGGTACGTGGGCGCCGGATCAAAGCTTTGCGCCAGCAAAAACGTGCACTACACGTACGGGACAGCAGACCTTAGCTGTTGACGCGCCCGAAATCACTAATCAATCAATCAAAAACACACGTGCATTTACGTACACCACCCACTCATGTTGGAAAAACAGTCGACAGCTAGAATTCGACCCAGCTGGAACGGCACCTTCCTGGGGAGAGATACATGGATGGGGAAGCCCCCGCAAGCCATCCAGTAGGGAGGAACACCGCCAACTCCCGGAACAATGGCCATTCTCCCTAAAGAACAGGACTATTAACAATTATAACCAGTTGGCGTACCTGGAAATATCAATCCCAAAGCCCTCCCTAATGGCCCATCTTCACTCGAGCACCCCCACCCCGACCCGAGCTGCAGGCGGAGGTCCCAGCGTCCCGGAGATTTGCGGAAGGCGAGATGACTCAGGGAGCGGCGCCGGCTGATCGCTATTATCGTTTTTGCGGCGCCGGCGTCAGCGAGCGCGCGCTAACGACCGATCCGCATGCGATCGATCGCGTTCCGGGAAGCGGCCGCGGCCGCGTTTGCGAAACGTCGGTCGCCGCCGCGGCACGCAGCGCCGCTGTTTGATGTCGGCGCCGCCTTTTTCAGATGGCTTCTCTAGAAGAGTCCCCGCTAATTTGTTCTGTATTTGTGGAACCGCGCGGGAACGCCGGGGCCCGCGGTGGTTTGGAAATATCAGGGTGGTTCACGTTTGGGGTTTTACTGATAGAGTTTCGTAACCCGGAACATGTGAAGAGGTTTGTTTAAAACTAGTTCGAGGACGTGTAACATCATTACACTTGTATAATGCAAATGACAAAACTATAATGAGAGTTCAATTGAAGTTGAAAATGATTCCCATTGAAATGAAATACAAATACTAAAATACTCAAATGCAATATTCTAATTCAACTTGCAAACATTTAAATATTTTGTTTACACAATTAATTATTGTCAGGCAGCAGTACCCATAATTTTAACTTTTAATCGTTTATCAGTTGTACATATGCTTCCATTTCAAATATAATGGATTCTCGTTTTCTTTTTAGACAAGTATAAATAGTACGAGTATATCTAGTACCTATTTTTTCATGACCAATTTTTTAAAACAATATGTTGTAATGCTGTTTATTTATTTACGAGAAACCTGGAAGTGAATATTTACTGTCGTGGTCGATAGGTCACTGATAACAAAAACCCCATTAATGTTTTCTTCGTTTATTCTGTTATAATTTATTGTGATGATTTTTTTGGTGAAAGATTACGCGTTTCTAGATCTTCAATAAAATAATTAGAATGCAAACATTTCCTATTTTGTTATTTCAAATAATTAAACCGTTCAGAAGATGAAACTCTGTAACATTGTTACTAATAAATAATTTATACCTATGTAACTTCACAGAATATTACCAATTACTCTTAAGATTTATGCACAATATTGCAATAATATATGACATACGTATTTAGTCAGTCCATTGAGAGTTGAACATTTTATTGTAATGCCTACTGATTCAGTGCAAATTTTGTAACATCATTACACATAAATTTTTCGTTTGAACTGCAAGAGACCATCAATGTAGCTTTGACATCAGGCAATTCGTTTGAATATATTCTCTGAATAGCAGTTGTAATATTTCATCCTCAATAAACATTATGTAGTCGAACCTGTATCCTAAAGAATTCGTAAGTAGGAATATTTTACTTTTAATCCATGATATATTACGTGAGTTTCTCATACTCGCTTACTTTATTCTATCCATCTTGATCCCTTTAGCGTTGGTAAAGACCAAACTACGGAGCTAGCCGAAATATCTTCAAAAGTCTACAGAACCTTCGAGTCATTAATTCGCTAACAGCAAACGTACACGACTTGAGAGGATTTAGTAGGAAAATAAGAAGTTTGAATAATATTTCGTGTCTTTAAATACAAAATATAAAAGAAATAATTCTACGTAATGTATAATTTCTTACGATATATTATTCAAATCAACCCCACGTACTTGTCTTTCTTCTAAATTTTGAACTTCAAAGTTCTCGCATTCGCGTATAATATTATAAATAATAACACGCGTGCCTTGTATTTTTATTTCAATACTAATATTAAATTAAATTACATTAGATTTATTCTGTGAATGCCATAACACAATTAATTCCAAAGCAAAATGCCAGAACATTCACTGTATCACTGCACTTTCAAACTTATAAACCCCTAAAATATGCTTATCGCATCCTCCCATTAGTAAAGAGTTATTTCGGGAGGCCCTGACTGCTACGCAGCCAGGTGGCCAACTGACTTTTCGGACACAGCCCCCAGAACACCTCAGCTAAGGATTTACATTTCTTTACGCCTGCTCAAGTCGCGTCCCCGCAATTTGTTTCACGGCTACAATACAAGAGGACTTCCCGTTCGGATGCGTGAGTTATAACGATCAGCCCCATATCTCAAGAGACGCGCTGCCAAGACGCATCGCCGTCGTTAGCGGAGGCGCGAGAACACCTCGGAGCTCGTTTGTTTCGTTATTTATACAAATAGGCGCTGTGTGGATCGGCTGGTCGCATTAGCCCCGACACGGCCCGGGGGGAGGAGGGGGGGGGCTGCTCGCGGCCCCAGCGCGCGCCGCGAGGCCGAAGACGCATGATTTACTCCTGCGCGCGCACAGTGGCTCAATTGTTGACGTTTTCACTTCGGATATGTCTGCGGGTAAAGACCTACTTCGGTGGCTCAGGGCATCTACTGATGTCAATGTAGTGCCTCTGACCGCGAGGTTCTAGGCTTCCTCTCCCCACGGTGACAGGATTTTCGACCCGAGCTAGATACCTAGCTCCAGTTCAGTCGCTGACTGGAGGAGAATAGTCGCCCTCGTTCGGTAGTTTTGTCCGTGGTTTTTCTGACACAATAACAGGCGAATGCTGGGCTCTACACGCACAAACCTGGGCTAACGAATTCGCGCGCGTTCTTATCATTCCTTTCCCTTACCCTATCCTATTCTCCCAGCCCCCTACCGACACCCACTATTCCTCACATGCACGTACTCCACAGCCTAGGAGACCGTTTGCCGGAGCTTAGATGCTTGTCCGCGGTTTGGTGCCCCGCTGGTAAGAGATATCTGGTTGCGGAAAATTCCGCTAGCCGATCTAGGTCGGCGCTGGATCTCAATTTTTTTCGACGAATGTTTACAATTTATTTCAAAGGTGAAGTAATCAGTAAATACTACAAAGAGATTTAACACTATACATAAAATGAAATACAGGAAAGAAATGAAATACAGAAAGAAAGTAACCCGTTCGTACTTTCCTTGGTATTCTTTACAAATTTACGAGTATAATATGATCATTAGAACATTGTTACAAGAATATTAAAATATTATAGTTGAGGAGTATGATGTTTAAAAATATATCAATAATATTAGAACGAAATGAGAGAATATATTTGAATAAATGTTACTAATCAGAACGGTGAGGAAGATGAAGAGAGGGAAACGAAAAAATTCTTCGCTATTATTAAGTAGTTTTACAGCTAGAAGATTAAGATGTATTTCCACGAGTTGGTGACATTTGAACCTCGTCTTCAATTGTTGGTATATTGAGGTCTCGATGTGGTATAAAACAGGGTGCAAAAAAAGTGACGAAGGCCGAAGACGATTATTTATTCGTCTCTTCCTACAATCGCATCGCGCATAGTGGCGGCGGCCGCACATCTAGGCGATCTTAGACACCCTGTCGTTCTTTCTTCTTTGGAGGCACATAACCAAGTCATTCATTTGGCGTTCCCCGTCACCAGGTGATTCTCTCAGGTATCCTAGTTTTTAATATCCTGTTGTGTATTCTCTCCTCGTCTTTTTATTCCTGCCGTTTTGTATTTACTTCTTTTTATAGGATTTTTTGGTTACTTTGTTTTCAACAGAGTCTATTCCGAATCTCTTCCTATTTACAATTTTCATCATACCATGAAACATTGGGTAGTTTAGAGCATCAGAGCACACGCATAGATACAATAAACTTCTTAATTATGAAGTTGGTGAATTTTTATTTTTGTTGAGTTAAAAAGTTGAGTGATACATTCGAATACATTTCAAAAATGCGCCGTAATGGTTCCTTAGGATATCGAATTAGTACTCTGATCAAATTGACTGATCAAATTTGTACCCCAGTAAATAAATGCCAATGTTTCATGATTTAGAGTAATACATTAGCCATAATTACAATTTACATCCCACTTTCAATAAATTGATTGTGTCTCAACTCTGGGAAAGATAATATTTTTTGTTTTGGTGGTAAGAATAGTAAAAATTGGTAAAAGCTTTTGTCGTAAGAATACTAGCAAGAGATATATTTCGTGTGGAACTATACACAATCAGGGTGAGATAATCACATTAATACGTAATATTGATAAATTGTGTTCCTTTCAAATGTAATAATTTACAAAATATATGCAAACAATAAAATATTATTGGAAAAAATTCGGAAACAAACAAAAATTATGCTAACGTGTCCGGAAACCCTTTAGCTTCGAATATACTATTGCCGATCAAAGAAACACTGAAATGCATGGAAACAATGAAAGTATCTTTGATTACACGAATCGCTCAGACGTCCTACCTGTGTGAAAACGCGCACTGTCGACCACTGTGAGCTTATGTCGCTGCTAGGCGTCGTGGTCGTTGACATTATAACCAGGATGTCGTTATAGCGGTTTGGTCCCCTTTGCGAGTCTCCCGACCTGGCGAAAGAAACTTCTAAATTATCGGCGGCCGCAGAGACATCCATTCTTCCGGCGAACATCCAAATGATGCCGTCGAGGTGCTCGGGGTTTTTTGGCACCCTCCGTCGGCCACGCGGCGCCTCGGATACAATGATGGCAGTGGGAAAGCAGATATGTCAGAGTTCCCTCGGACCGGGAAATTATCGTTGCTTAGGCGTGACTGCTTTGTAGTGAAGCTGTTGAAATCTTGATTTAATGGGATTTCGGACGTTAAGGTTTTTGGACACGTTGCATGAGTGTGTCATGGGATATCTGAATACAAAGCTTCTTCTAGCTGGCTCGGCTCTATCCGCTATTTTACTTTGTTCCTTGCTCTTTATTGTCCGTTCTTCACCTCGCTTCTAATTTCCTGAGGAACATCAAACGCGTCTTAAAACCTGCTTTATCAGAGGCGCTCCATCGCAGTAACTCAAGTCGTAAAGTCGTTTGTCTTATTAGGATTTATCTTGTCTGAAGTACTAACGTAGTTGTACATATTCTTAGTGTAACATTGTAGGAGGCTTGATGTATATATGTTTGTGTTCCTGAGTGTATAGGGTTTTATTTATACTTTACTGCTGTAAACTCTTTGGTTGACATCGATTTCTCTTTCCAAGTTACAGTTTTGTCGCGACGTTTAAGTTAAAAATAGATAGAAGAACTTGGAAATGCAGAACAATTTTGTATAATGGTACTGTACAGACACGAGTAAATGAAACACCCAGGTTATGTCAGTTTTTCTTCAGCAATAGATTTAATTCTAAATTTGTCTTTGACTTCACAAAATGAAACATTGAACCCAAAAGTGCGTGTATTTTTCGTCCTAGATAATTCTGATAGCAATTTCGATGCTCCATCATCATTTACTGTACATGCTCCAACACATTTAGCAACCTCTATATTTGCACAAGATGTATCGAAAATACATTTCTATTTTTTCTTGTTACACATGTTTCTTGCCATTAATATACAGCAAAATATGATGTATGGATTTTAAAAAAATTCTATTTCTTTACGTGAAACACGTAAAACGTACATCCCGCAAGCAGCATTTGGGAGATCTCTCAGGGTCTTCGGAAACAAGAAAGTCCTTGATAGATTTACAAGCTTCTTGCAGATTCATTCATATATATATATATATTATATATATATATATATATATAATATATATATAATATATAATATAATAAAAATGTCGTTAATTAAAATCAATCTGCAAACAACGCCTTGCCAACACATTTTGTTGAGTGAGACCACTTCGCGTGCAGCAGCCGCCCCTGGGCGCTGTCGGCGCTGTCGCTCCCCCGGCGAGGCGCGGCGGCCAACGGTCTCCCCGGGTGCCAGTTGGTGGGTTGCTATATTCAGCGTCGCCCATCGCATCGGCCCACCGCCGCGCCCGCACCGGCGCTGTTTTATATATCTGACGCATTGTTGCTCCTCTCGGTCGATAGCCGCGGCGATAGCCCGCCTTATTGTGCCCCGCTTCCGGTCTCGCCCGCCGATCGCCCGGCGCGCGGGTGACCCCCGCCCCACGCCATCGCCCACCGCCCCCGCCGCCGTCACGCCCCAGGCGCTGTTTCTTCCGTGGGGCACTCGCTTGGAACCGGATGAATGTCTTGTTGATTGGGTGATAACGGACGAGAGGAGCTTTAGAAGCACTGTGCCTGTTTCCGCGCGAATACACCTTTTATAGCGCCCGTCTTCAATTTCGCAGAAGTGTTTAGTACACTCCATTGTACTTTTTCATCTTTTTTCGTTATTTCTTTGTCTTTTCCCTTTTTCTTTTTTTCTTTTTCCTTTTTCCTTTTTCTTTTTTTCTCTTTTCTTTTTTTATTTATTTATTTATATATTTATTTATTTATTTATTTTTGCTTTTTTTACGTAGAAAATCAGAAGTATACACAAGAGAAACGATCCATATTTATTAGTCAATTACGAAAATGATACCAGTCGCATCAATGACACATTTTAAATCTCGTAGAACACGTTTGTAATTATACACAAATATAAAAATATTTTCGAAATAAGGTAGCAGATATACATCGATACCTATAATTACAGATTAAAAACTGATTAAATAATTGAAATGAAAACGTTAGCAGAATGCATTTTCACGATATAACCTGTTTTAAAACCAGCCATTCATGAATTTTAAACATTAATTTTTTGAGTTGTACTTGTAAAGATGTCCTACGAAAAGGGAATCAGATTATAAAAGATTACAAATTATATCAGATTACAAATTTATTACCAAGTTCAATTCAATTTTGTGTAAATTTGAATACATATGGTTCTATTACAATTCCATTCAAATTTATTATTAACGATGAAAAATACCGGCCCATATTGTTTGTTCGTCTATATATCAAACCTGGCAAGAACTCTTCTAGTAATTTTTAAATTTTAAGAATCATGTGACGATAAGGCAGTTGGTGGCGTCAAAAGCGCGTTAGTAAAGAATGGCAGATCTTTTTATTTATATCGCAAGCAATTTTCGATCTCTGATCGAGTCGCACTTCGTCCAATTGCACCTGGATGAGTGAGTATCTGTTTCCCGCGCAGTGCAAGAAGGCGCCCTCGGAGTCTCTTCTCGCGCTTGGCTGGCGCCGGACGCGGCAACTTCCTCGCATGGCCCGATGCAATCGTTCGCGGCAGGTGCTAGGCGGCCGCTCCCGCCTCCCTCCCTTGCCGCCCACGCCCCCTACCGCGCGCCCGCCCACGTGCCCACCCACACACCTGCGCCTCGGCCCTCGCGCTCGCGCCACGCCCACGCCCGCCCACGTGCTCGCGACCGCCCTTCGCCTACCCACGTGTCATCCCACGCCCCTGCCCTCGTGCGCGCTACCGCTCACGGGCCCATCCACGCGCCTGCCTCCGGCTGCTCTCGCGCCCACCTCCGCTACTGCCCACGCCCGCCCACGTCCATCCCAGCCCTCGCTCCCTCCTCCGCCTGCCCACGCCCCTGCCTTGGCGCTCGCCAGCTCCTTCATCCAGAGCCCACCCCCGTGTTCGAATTGAGATATACTTATGAGATTTGTTGTCAGTTGTTAGGAAGAATAGACACACTTCTGCCTGGGGCGCAGGTGCAGTTTGCTGGACGTCGTAGATTCTGATTTAGTCACTGATTTTGAGTTAAAAGTGACTGAGCAGAATGTGAGACACTGTATAATGGAATTCTGGAAATATTTGTAAAAAAAAAATTAATGTATGTAACTCGAAATGTGAAGATTCTATAATTTCGAAAGAATGTTGATGTAATAACTTGGTGGCAATAATAGGGTTTCCAAGGCTACTACAGTCTGATTCCCCACCCACTCCCGCACCCGGTCCGGCTCCAACTCCCCCCACTCATCCCTGTCTTGGTCTCCGACCCTTTCGTGAAGTTCTATAAAATGTCGCCTATAGGGTACAAGTTATGGGTGTTGCTATACATTTCGCTAGGGACAAATGTCATTTCAATTCAATTTGTAGAGCAGTTTACATTTGACCTTCCTGCTACGTTTCCCTAAGCACGTAATTCTCACGTCGACCATAGCCTACAACTATTATCAATTGTTTGACAGTATGAGTACATTTATTTTGTCTTGAGTGTGTAGTTTTGTGGGCAGGATTGCTAACCTCTGTATTAATCCTAATTGTTTTCTAATTACTCTCTTTCGGTTCACAGAGCAACGCGAGTTTACCTCCCGAAGAAATTGCAGATGAAAAATCACATTTTGGCTCCGTTTTCTACGTCTCGTAGTTCTGGTGAGTTCTTCTCAAATATATATATATATAAGGATGTGAGTTTAATTTCATTACAAGTATTGGTCGAATTTCCTGCTTTTCAGTAGGGCAATATCAAACTTAAATACCTTTTTCGAACTCAGAGTACGCTTGAATACACAGCATACAATTCAAACACTGAATACTTATATATTCATATTCAAAGAACTTTAGGATTTTATTTGCTCAAAGATTTGATACATGAAATTCATGATTACGACAGTGTATACAAAATTGCATATTAATGAAATACCGATGTATTGGGTTTCAACGATCTGCAAATCATGACAATTTCCCTTTTAGCTTGTCATTGTGAGCAGGAATTGAACACAACTCAACGGAACTCTTGCAAGTTAACATCAGATTTCTTGACCTTCGTTGTTAATTGTCAAGATCCGCCTATTGCGTCGCAGGATGCTCGTGACAGGTACACATGCCGACATTTCCTCCATTTAATATCAGCGATTATGCTTTTTGTGCTATTGATTTCCACGTGAATACAAACACTGAGAGTAATTACGGGAAGAAAAAACGTCCTCTAATCAAGCGTGTTAACAGCAATGTTATCCAATCGACAGAAGAAGAAAATAATTAATACGCTATTAAAACAGAGTAATACAAATATGTGGTGTACTTTTCAAAGAAATATGGAGAATTAAAGAAGAGATATAGGAACCTTTTGAAACAGTAATAAATGTGTAATACCCAGACAGACAATTAGTTAATGCGAGGTTATTGAAGGTTTAGCTTTCCAAATGCAAAAGACTGCCCCATCATCATCCTATCTGCGCGAAAATCTCTTGGGTTGGACCCGATTTTTGAGGATCGCAAACCAAATTTAAGTTGAGGATAATAGAAATACGTAAGCGAAAGAGGCTTTAAAGTTCCAGGAATTACGTTTACAATTCCATTCAATTAATATTATGCTATAAATATAAAAAAGTAAAATGTTATACACTAGCATTTAGTTAATGTATTTACTTCAATTTATTTATTAACATTTCTTAAATTTATGTTAATGATCACTATATCTTATGTATGTGTAGTATATGCGAACTCGGAACCAAATGTTTTGTTGACGGTGAGGTTTACACATTTGTTCTAAAGAATTGATGGCATTGAATAGAGTCTTTGCCGAAATGCGACCCGATGTAGAATTCTTTTGATCATTTTCTCTCCACAAATCGTTTCTGCAACTTTAATATAACAATTCCACAAGGATGATAGATAAATACTACAAGAACGAGTAATATGGGCGCGACTATACCTATCCCGCTCTGTATACATTCTCTTACCAGAGTTGACCATTGCCTCTTACTACTATAATAGTTATTGGACGTAGAAGGTCCTCCAGTGTGGGCATATTAATATAATTTTCCTCAGCTTCCTTGAAATGGAGATTGTAGTTGCATACACATGATTATAGAGATGTTTACTCTAAAATAATGACTCTTCTTGATCTAATTCAGTAGTTGTTATTTGAAAACATGTATGTGTAGACATGACAATAATGTGCTCAACGGACTGTTTTAATAACATGTTCGTATTCCGCGTCGGATTTTCTTGCAAAAGACACCTAAATATTTCATTAAATTTTTTCGTCAAAGCAGAATATAATCTTTGATCGTGATGTAGTTGAATTAAATTGTTGTCATTGATTTCACTGAATCGTGTAAAATGAAACAGTACAGGTAACGCGTTGACCAAAGAATTTCATGCAAGATAATGTTAAATAGTCTAAGATAAGGTTAAATAACCGAAATTAACTGGCATATTATTTGACAATATTATAATATTCACGAACTTTTGAAACCTCATTTCTTTGGTTTCTGGAAAGTAATCTTGAATATTTCAAATGACTTTCGACGTTTCGAAAAATGAAGCTCAGCAAAGAATTGCGACAAAATTATCTCCAAAAATATTTTTCCTTTAAAATTTGTTACGCGTAAAATGAGAGTTTCCGTGTGACAAAATAGTGTGAATTGTGAGTTTCCTTCACGAAACATTAACAAATCTAAAGACATATAAGTGAATAATCGTTTTCTGCATCATTAGAACATTACCATCACGTCCCATGTGCCTATTCAAAGCGAAGTTCCATGAGTCAGCTGTCGGTCAGCCGGTGGGACAGCCGAATCGGCAACGTCGCTGTTGGGATCGAGACATAAAGATCCCACGAGAAGTTGCGAGAAGGCGAGTGCCGTCACAGGTCTGGAGAAGCAGCGGTGCGCAAGAAAACGAAAAACGATGAATCATTTAATTTTCGCTCGCCGCGGGCGACGGCGGCGACGAGGCCGCCGAGGAGGAAACGCAGAAATGGAGGGCCGCTTGACGCCCGCCCCTACGGCCGCAGCAGGGCCCCCAAAGTGATCAATTCGGGGGCATAGGCATCGAGGGCGGTGTACCCCAAGGTCCCGCAAGGGCTGCAATTTGGGAGAGGGAGAAAGGAATAGAATATGGACACATAATGTTCTGACCTAGAACTGAAATATAAGATAATGTAAATAATGACTCTCTTGTAATTTATTGTTTGTCAATGTAAGCTTAAAGCATGTCAGGTTAAGTACGATACTTAATTGCAGAAATAATAATAAATGTAAAAACTGATGTAGCAAATATGTTAGGCCTTAGCTGCATATATCCTGACAACTTCAGTGTGGGCCTTCAGCGAACTTTTGGTTCAACCGGCCTCTGCGTCTGACTTAAAACAACAGACATGTAGCAGCTGAGCACTGTTTTAGAGGAATATTCGAACCGGCGCAAGTCATGAATACACCCTGGCCAGGAGTGTTCAATGCTTTGTGATCTGGGCTAATTCAACACCTAGCATTCAGGAATTCAAAACATGCTTGTATACAGTAGTTTGTTAAGAGTATGTACGTCTGTTGACAAATAAAATTCAGAATGTAAGAATTCGAGAAAAGAAAAACAACGTTGCAGATGCCTGGCCATTTTTGGGAGGGGGGAATGGGAATATATGAGTTAAAGTTTTCACTAGTGATTGAAATGCAAGTATATTACGTTTTGATAGAACGAGTAAGCAATACGTAAAAAGACTTCAAACGATTTCTGTTGCATAATTATATAAAATGTGATAAAATAACGCTCAAAGCTCAAAATTGCTAGTTTTCGAGATGCGTCCTTCGCAAGTCATCAATGATACATTGTTTCACACCGCAGACCTTTGCAGAGTTCATACTTTGGGGAAGGGTAATGGTTTGAAGTTTATAAAAGTGGCAGGTCAGCTACCAGGTCGAGACGAAAAATGCCACTTCTTCATTGCTCATTACATCATAATTATTTATTTTATGTAAATAAATTATTTTAAAATTATTGCTGGCAAGCTTCACTTTAGATCACAGAAGCATACCAGTTGTAATCCCAAAATATTTTGAAATTTGTCTTTTCTTCTGAATTTTCAGTGATACTTTACATTATTATGAAGATTTGTGTTAAAAAATATCAGTTTTACGTTTGTTATAAATTCCTAATAAATGCTGAATGATAATCCCGATACAATGAACCGAAATGAATAATGAATGGAAGAAAGAAGAAATGGAGAAATGTTTTTGTTGAGATAAAGTGTGCAAGCTTACATAATTCATCTGCTTGAAAAATAATTTAAAACCTACTCTGCATCTCAATATATTGTATAATGCGTAATTGTAAAATCGAAAAGTAATTATCAATGGTAGGTAAAGACGGTGACTTCTTAGCAGTTAACCTGCGCGTTCTTCAAATCTCTGACCCTACACCATACCAAAAAGTACCTCCTGATTTTATTTGAAGGGTTCTAGTGATTTATTCGTGGTATGCAAAACGGTTGTTGCTATTACTAATATTCTCTCCAGTTCCTTCTCCCTCTACGAGTTCTGTAGTAATACAACTTAGTGAAGTTACATGTCAATAAATTCTTCTTTGGGGCAATACATTTTTTTTACGGAATGAAAATTCAAATTTTCATTTGCTTATGGAAATATTGTACTTATTGCTTTTTCTTGATTGTTACTTTGCATTATAATAGTATTCGTTCATTAGGAATCATATTAAACATCATCGAATAGTAAGTGTACTATTTACAAAATACGAAATCCAGTAAAAAGAGAAGAAATTTAAAACAACGCATTTTTTCATGATGTGATGTACTAATTTGTTGTAGAAATGCAGTAAAACCTTTCTTTGACAGCATGTATATGAAAGATACTTGTCATCCCGGGGCAAAAAAAAAAATAGAATGGAACGATTGTATACGTAAAAATGGCCGCTATGAGCCGAAAACCTGCCCAAGATGGCAAGGGAATGGTTCTTAGCGAGCTACAATACATTATAACGTAGGAAAGATTTTTCTGGCATTCTCTTGGGAACAGTACAATGACAATAGATTGAGTTTTCCTCTTTCTACCCGCTGTTAGGAAATGCCTTGACTCCTTTCTTCTTCTTGTAATGCAATCATGTACACAAGTGATTACTCACTATTTTCATCAGCTTTTTTTTTCAGCCAAAATTACACTAAAAATAATTTAATTAAGTTGGAGAGTTTTTTGTCAGCCCACTATAAAAATGAAAATCAAAAGTCGGAAAAGTTTCGAATAGCCGTTGTCTGCTGTATTTTGCGACCAAAAAGGAAGTATGAGAAGAAACAAATAAAGTGGTCGAAATAGTATTTCCGAGTGCGTTGCGATATCCGAAATCCCCCGCGCCGACCACGAACGACCCTGCTCCGACGAAGCGGCGGAGGTCAAGGAAGAGCCAC
>BOPP01000075.1:2222477-2235243 GCA_017312745.1 Gryllus bimaculatus
GGGCAATCCCCCCCCCGATCCTGAATCGACACTGGTGCAAACCCAACAACAGCTGTTAAATAATAGTGATTACATATCAATATAAACGCTTTATTTACAAGTACTACAAGATATCAAATATTCTACATTTGTGCACGGAGAACTTGATAATATTTAAAGCTCCTGCTTAATGTCCTTCCTTACTTGTGCTTACGTGGATAAAACTCTGTTTAAACCCCTTTTTTTTCTATAAAATTTTCACTGTGGTTTTAATTACATTCTTACTGGTAAGAATGAAGAATTACATTTGACTTCTGTAGACTGAAGATTCTTTCATGTTAAAATGTATCGCAGGAGTGAGATGGAAGTAGTATGTTCCTACACATCCACTTCTGCACGTTGTGACATAGAATATTTCTGCTTCAGAACCTCCACCACTGTTATACAGTTACGATCTTTTTTCTCGGCTATTGTTCATATAATTATATCATAGAACAACGATTTTCTTTTCTCAACGTGAATACGTTGGTTTTGGGGAGAAAGTCTGCCTCTTTCGTCTTGACAGAAATCGGACTTATACGGATATTCACACGGAATCTCGTAATGAACTATATGAATTTCAGAATTTTTGTTTCGTTTCTCCAAATATTTCTCATTTTTGTTGTGTTTATTTCCTTTACGGTTTCTTTCAGTTAATACCCGAGAGATAATATTTAAAGCTCCTTCTGCAGAATGTCCTTCCTTACATGTGCTTAGGTTCCGTAGGTGTGACTTCGTTTGTGAGCTATTTATCATTGAGATTCTCTCGCTTCTCTTGTTCCGACATGGTTTTCTTCCATTTGTTATTTTATTTCTGCGCTGTGTTCCCATGTTTGACGTGTTCACTTGATTTATTGTTGCATGAATATTCGAAAGCACATTTGCTTTCAATGATATATTATGTATGTTATTCGGACTTTGACCGCGGTGCTGTTTTGGGTACCGTTACCGTAGGTGCATTAAAGAGCGAATTTTGTTATAGGTGGTTGATTACCCATCCACAAAAATACTTGTCATTCATTGAATGAAGAAATTTCTTCAAAAACAAAGTTATATTCTCCGGAATTTTTCGTTTTTAATTTTTTCGTCAATAAAGCAATATTTAAAATGATAAAAACTGGAGAAATGTGCAGTTTACTAAAATGTGCGGTAGTTATTTTTTTTAAATTTGTGTCTTATTCATTTTAATTCATAAAATAGCAAATCTCATCAGTTATAATTCTTTAAGACGAATGTTTTAAATAATTTCACAGGAATCGAAAAGAAATAAAATAATGGTTAACAAACGTTTCCGTCCTTCTATGGACTGGTGTAAAAGCATAAGAGCAAAGATGCGTAACAAATTAAATTTCTACCCTACTCCCAAATAAATGAATAACAACCGTACTTCATTTGAAAATGCATTTAATGTAACTGAAGTAATAATTTTCATTGCGGAGTTTGTAAAAATAAGTGTAGTTCTCATATGATTATAAAAGCATATAGAGAACAAAAACAAAAGTACAAAAAATCGTTCGACGGTAGGTTGCTTTCGATTCTGAAACGAATGTGGGGTGCAAAAGTTTTAAATGTCAAAGTTTCAAAATTCGTTTTTAAAATTCCCCGAAAATTACATATCTACTGAGAGGCCGTCACTGGTCAATAGTCGTTGATCGTGTGCAGGAGAAGCCGGGGCAAAAATAGAGTGTGAGTCAAGGAGAACTCCTCGGTGTGCGAGGCGGGAGACACGTGTTTGAAAGGAAATGAGCAAGCAGTTCGACCGCGGGGCGACCGAGTCCTCAATTAAGCAAACGAGATGAAACACTTTTCCTAGAACGAGGAGTCTCCATCTGCCACACAGCTTCACACAGAGAACATGAGGAATGGGAATATGACAGAAAAATTGAACGACTTCCTTTCTTCTAGTGTTTCCTGTTGTTTTCTACCAGGGTATTTCTTATTTATTTTGACTTCGTATTGTGGTATCGATAGGAAAGTAATCTATGTAAATAATATTGTAGTGTCTAGTGTCTATCTGTGATTACAAAATAATATCATATGTTTATTTAGATTACATAAAGTCTAATCGATTGTTTTCAAGATTTTTGTCTGTTTCTCTAAGGTAACCTGTGAACAAGCTGAACCAATTTCGATGTGGTTTTTAGTGAAAGGTGATGTGTTTTGCAGGGACGACATACTTAAATTGATTTTTGTTTGTTGTTACAAATCTGCTTTATTCCGGCCTTTAATTGTGGACATGTGACCTTCTAAAGAACAGCAAAGTTGCGATCTGTACTAGAGTTCATAAAAAGAACCTCTATCCCCCTAGACCAAAATTTAAGTGAACACGTTTCCTCTTTTTTTTCTAATATTTGAAAATCCGCGTGTAAATTTACCAAAATTAATTACGCGTTTTTGAAAGCCCATAACATTTTCCACTAAAAATATTATCTTTTAATCCAAATCCGCAAGTTGTTTGAGAGGCATTAAAAGTCAATTTTCTTAAAATAAGTTTATCGGCAGTATGCATGTTTACAGCTACTCGTAGCAACTATGGTGTATGCGTAGCAGCAATGATTATACCAGGGCGGGTCAGGTCAGGCAATGTGAAATGGGGTGGAGTAGGGTTCAGAGGCAGGGGCAAGAGCTGGGCGGGTGGGACAGGACAGGGTGAAATGGCAACACAAATACACTCCACAGAAATAATTCCTTGTAATAGACAATTATTAATAATAAATGCTCGGGAAATGCAGGGTACTTTATATAGATTTAGTACATGAAAACGAATGTGTGTATGAACGCCTGTATTCAGCTGAATTTTGTCAAGCCTGGGATCAATATTGAGTCACCTTCACGTATTCCTTCAAACAGGTTTACAGGGCGGGCGGGCTGGCAGGTATCGCTGTTTATTGTGTGATTGCGATAAACCCTGGGTAATACCGAAAATCCAGCTAAAAAATACAATATTGACTTGCAACAATATGTCTTCATTTAAGAACTGTTTATATTTTCGGTAACCTCAATTTATACATATTTTTACTTTTATACAATAATACATAGGTATAATTTACACTTTTCTTTTTTTTCCTCCATTTCCTCAAAAATCGTGGTATTCGAAACTTGTCAGTCGTGTGGAGGGCATTATTAATCGTAAGTTTTGTTATTCTACAGAGAGTACTGTATTTCTTTGAAATCCTATTTTCCCTGCACACTGCGAACACAAGAAATAACGATAAACCTCTTACCATTCTGGATAGTACGCCTAATCTGCTGAGTACATAATTTGATCTGTTAATAATGAGTTCAAGTGAATTCTACCCCACTTGTACTAAGAGTCATCTCAAGTAATTCGTTCGCACTGTCGTTCATGAGAAGCTAAACATTCCTTACCCAAACCGACGCTAAATCGTTACTGCATGCTTTCAGAGTGATCGAAGGCCTCTCCTTCCTCTGATTCACCTTCCAGGTACAGAATCTTCTGCAAGATGTCGAATTCGTTTGCCTTGCCCTAGAAACATTCCTCTTCTTTCCTTTCTTCTCGCATCCTTCTTGGAACCAGCTCGAACTAGTTTTCTTTCTTTATGTTCTCAATAAATCTTAAACTTAACGCATATGATGTCTTCATTGATCTTAATTGCTTATGATTATTATGTGTATTTCTAAATATTTTGAAATTGTCTTCTTAGTAGTAAATAGTCTTCATCGGCTAAACAGACTAATGTTATTCGATATGATTCATTCAATAAATATCATTGCATGATACTATTTGATTTGGCCATTATTAACTGTGAACCGTAAAACAAACAACTAAATACAAAAATCACGGAAATGATGATGACACGAGAAATATGAAAAAATAATTTTCTTACATTAAGTCAGAGATACTTATGACACGAATTTTCTGTATTTTATTTACTGCTAAACTATAAACTTACTCTATATTCATTAACAATTATTTCCCCGTTTAATAATTGTTAATAATCATAACAAATAATAATATATTAGTGACCACAGCAAATATGTCTTCCACACGCTTGCTGAACTTTATGTTCATTAAGTTATTTAATGACTCAGCTCAACAAGGATGGAATCGAAACTTCCACTTGTGAAATCCAACTGCAAGAACTTGTTAGCAGCGACCTACGCTCGTTCTTTTCCACGTAAGCACAAACAAACAGAAAACCGTCCACGGGAAAACGTATGAAAGGAATTGTGTGATTGATTGCAATATTGCGCAACAATAATTAGAAACACCAACAAAAAAAAGCCGATGTGCAAGGAGGTGACGTGCGTACGTGTGGCCAAGCAAAGCCTCCTGGAAGCCTGGCAGAAGGAGCAGTTCCTGGTGGCGGCAGTGGCCGTGTGAATTCGGGGAAGGCCCGCCACGCTCCACCGCGCCTCGCCCGCCTTCCCCGCCACCCACCGCTCCCCGCCCGTTCCGCCCCGCCCCGCTTCGGCCCACCCCGCCGCTCTCCGCCCCGCCCGCTCAGCCCCACCCGCCCCGCCCGCCACCCCGTCCGCCCAGCGCCCCCTCCCATGCGAGCGGGCTTTCGATCGGCTCCCGATCGTTGCGACCGCCGCCCGCCCTGTGGACACCGGATGTGCTTCTTGGGGCTTCCTGGAACCGATCGGCGCGCGGAGGCGGGTTTTGTTAGCGCTTGGCACCGATACGGCGTCTGCTGGCTTCTTGTTCCAGTATCTACTCCATTTTGTGATTCGGAAACTATACTTGCGATTTTTTTAATGTGGCGATGACATCAAGTCGTTGTTACAACTGATGCCTTATGAAGTAAATCTTATTATATTAATTCGCGCTTCTCAACACAGAGCTCGTGGCCTCAGTATTGTCCTTACCTCTTCAAAAGATTCATTTATAAGGAGAAGGTGTAAAAATGACCTAATGTCATGGCCACCGAAAAAGAAATCGAAGTATAATCTGCGGATTGTATCAAATAAAGGGGGCGGGGCGGGACACGACTGATAACTCGTTTCTTAAACAAAGGCAAAACAAGTTTACGAACAGTTCACCCTGTGTATTTACATTTTCTTGTTCTTTACAGACCAATGTTTGTTTGGGGAGAAATTGTAACATCTTCAGTTTGCATGTGTGAAATGATGATTCGCATTATGTTTTCCGCGCTTCTTATATGTAAATTGAAACTTAAAAATAAATTATTGATATAATAACATCATAATGCAATTTTTTTAAAATTTAAAATCTTGTCACGTCCTGTTAGAAAAGTATTTCAGTTCCAAAACGATTGGCATAATAAACTTGCACTCTCTTAGCCTTGTATTGAGAGTCCATTAGTACAATTTGAGACATTAGAGGCCGCGACATGATCAGCGATGGCGTGGGCTGAGGTAGAATTGGCGAGACGGACGACGGGTAAAGCAAGATACCAATGTGACGCGATGTGTGAAAATATCGAGATGTCACGATGGTCGGAAATAGGTACATTGAGATGTTCGAATATCGAGATGCCGAAACTACGAAGATGTCAAAATATCGTGGTGCCGGTACATCGAAAATTCGAAGACATCAGATGTTGAAACTCGGGATGTCGGAACATTTCGGGATGTTGACATGGGGATGTCGGAACATGGAGATTATCGGAACTCGAGGCATTGGGGTGCCAGAACATCGAGTTGTCGCAGCATCGGAATGTGAGAAATCGCAAGGTGTCGAGCACGGTAAGAAGTCGGAACGGCAAAGTGTGGCCGGCTGGAGGCGGCAGTAATCGGTGGTTGTGGCCGTGTCCGCCGCGGTGGCGGGAGTCGGCGGGGGTCGCGGGCAGGCGCTGGACATTGTTTTGAAGCGGCGCGGCGGCGGCGGCGACTGCGCGCGTTCGTCATCCGCGCCGGAAGGATTACGTCAGCCGTAGGGCTAAGCGGTTTTAATACCCATCCGCCAGTGACAGCCGTCGCCTCGCAACCAACGAGGAGAATTTTCTTTATGTGTTTGTTAATTTTCTGCCCCGCGCCGCGCCAAGCGGCGGCCGCAGCGTCGGTAGGCCACAGCGGTTGTGGTGGCGAAGGCGGCATAACTGTGAAGGAATGCACTTCTCCCATAGTAGCTCACCACACGGTGTTGACGGTTTTTAGGAATAAATAAATAAATGAAAGGGGAGGGGGAAGGCGAAGGGAAGGTATTGGCGACGTGATAAGAGAGCGGAGCTGGAGGATAAGCGGAGGGGAGAAGGTGATGGTAGGCGGGTGGGCGCGCTTCAGATATGAAAGGGGTGTGGAGGCGGAATGAGGCGGAGCGAGTAGTAGAAGGGCGGCAGGTTGACGAAGGCTGAGCGGTAGCAGGGCGATGGTGGATGTATTGAAGGCGGGTGGCGAGGGCGGAAGACGATGATGGTGACGATGGCAGTGGTGACAGCGGAGGCAGAGGCGACGGCGGTGGTGGTGGTGCCGGTGGTGGTGATTTGGTGGTGGCGGTGGTGGTGGTGGTGGGTGGGTGGTGCCAGTGGTGGTGGTGGTGGTGGTGGTTGGTGGTGCCGGTGGTGGTGGTGGTTGGTGGTGGATGGTGGTGGTGGTGGATGGTGGTGCCGGTGGTGGTGGTGGTGGTGGCCGGTGGTGGTGGTGGTGGGATGGTGGGTGGTGGTGGTGGGGCCGGTGGTGGTGGTGGTGGATTGGTGGCGGCGGTGAGTGGTGGTGGCGGTGGTGGTGATGGTGGGTGGTGGCTGTGGTGGGTGGTGTGGTGGTGGTGGTGGTGGTGGTGGATGGTGGTGGTGGTGGTGGTGGTGCGGTGGTGTGTGTAGGTGGCCGGTGGTGGTGGGTGGTGGTGATGGGCGGCGGAGTAGAGAGTGGGCGCGGGAGGCGTCGCCGTCGAGAGTCGTCCCGGCGCTGCGCTGCACTGAAAGGTTGCGCGCTCCGGAAACGCCCAGTTGGCAGCCGGGGGCCGCCGGGGTTGCGACCTTTCCGCCTGATTTTTTGCAGTTTGGCCTCGTCGGGTTTCAAGAAGGCACAGCCTCAGGGGAGAAGCTATTATTCTTCTGCAGTCCGTGGGTGTTTCACTCTAGTTTAGAATTCCTGATGTGTGGTGAAACTAGTACATGTCCACGCAGTTTCGTAATTAATTACTATTTGGCAGTTCACGGGTATCGGCCTTTTGTTTAAGATTCGTGATAATTGAGATGAAAGAGAAAATGTATGCTTGCCGAACTTATTTGGGGTTGGAACAATTTTCTTTAAATCCAGTGTATTATACAAAAAGCACATGTTTTTGTGTAGCGTATCGCTATGAATTGTTTTAATAAAATATTTTTTATTTGCTCAGTGTTAAATTCCTTTAATTTCATATATATTTTTAATGTGAAAATCATAAAAAAGTTATTGTTTTAGTTTTTCAAATAGTTCGCTGCCCTAGTATGGAATAAAGAATTAATTTGGAAAATAATTATTATTATTCACGATACTGAAATCACGTTATTCTCCTCCTCCATTTACTGGTATTTGTAGAAAATCATGCACTGGACATACATATTATTGTTATGGAAGCACCTTACATTTCAGCGTTGGACTTCGAGAAAGGTCATAAAAATGAAATGAATATGGATTTTATAAGTTTTTCTCCCTTTATGGTCTTGACTATCGTATATCATGAGAGTTTCCTACATGGTTGCACCGGAACGGGAGCTTTTGATGAGGTTTTAATTCAAAGAAATGGCATGATATGAATTGTCACGCGAAAGATGATGCATTAGTCACCTAATAAAGAAAATGAGAGCAAATGACGGGAGTTTTAAGGAAACTCGAAGTGCGGAACTATGCCACGTATGGAAGACAATATTTTTGAAGAACTGTGAAGAAAAGCTGTATTAATTTTTTTGAATTTTGTAAAAAAAGAAAATTCTATATATTTTAGTCGTATATAGAAAATTCATTGCGAAAAAGATATTTTAACTTCATCATTCTTGCACCTTTTAACCTTTCACGTCCAGATGTATACCTTTCATGTCAAGATCGTAAATAAAATATGAAAATGGGTGCTCGTACCCTTAATATAAAAACGAAGTTCAATAATGAGATTCCAAGTTAATAATTTATTGATCAAAGAACGCAGCTAGCACATCACACCTTTGCAGAAACATGGACACAAGTGTGTATTCATGAATTGTTGAGAAATATCTTTTCAGCTTCGTGTGACCTGAATCACAACAGGCACGTATCCGCCCTCGAGAGCAAAAAGAAAGAGTTCTAATCGTGTCTTTACTTTTTAAGATAGAATTGATTTTTAGAAATATTTTGCTATTAATAACTTCTTTCATTTTTTTTTTAAATTTACATTTCCGTTATTGCATCTCCAAAGCTGCGACAGGTTTACCTACATTGCTTCAATATTTCTCGTGTCTGTTGGGACATGCAATACATGTTTGCATTTATCTTTATCGAGGAAAATCTCCATTAGTGCGTGCCAACAAGTAACATATCTTAACCTCTACTTTTACGTGGCTTTATTGTATCGTGAATTACATAAAACATGCTTTTAAGCGGTGGTTTCTCTTTTTTTCTTCTTCCAAAGCGATAGTAGAGGAAAGGTCCTTGCTTCGCTACCACTTCCCCACAGTAGCAGCTCGGACCCGCGAGGAATCCTGCCCCCACTGCCGACGGTGGCTCCTCGGCGCATGCGCAGTCGCCGTCGCCGCCGCCTTCGCGCCTGGGGTTTGAACCCGTCCTGCCGGATCGGCTCCTCGCGCCTGGCCTTTGGGTTCGATGGGTTCGGCGCACAGTGTTTCGGTCACGCGTTTACTCGTAGGAAGTTCGTTCTCTGTAGCTGCCGTAATAAACTGGTTTCGTAGAATAATAATAATAATAATAATAATAATAATAATAATAATAATAATAATAATAATAATAATAATAATAAATAAGTGTAGATAGTGAGCATGGACGAGGGGAACTGACGAAATATGGCAATTTTCAAAAAGAACTGGAAGATCTGAAAAGAGAAAGACAAATTTGCCTCTTTTAGAATCATATCCATTTGGACAATGTTCAGAGATCCGATAAATCACCTTCACTACAAAGCCTAGATAAGGCTTGGAATCATTGGACAGTACTCATACCATGAGAAATTTCTTCTCCTTGAAAATCTGGAACCAATCTATGATCTAGGCACCCGGGTGTACTTATTAACTTCATAAAACTGATAAACAGAAAAAAACACAATAACAGTATGTTATTATGTTATATAGCTCGTATGAAATTCAATGATTTTTGTAATACCAACTTCTCAAGAGAAAAAAAATCATTTAAACCAGAAATACCATTTCTTGACATAAGTGTATTCATTTCGCTAAAACCCACTGGTTTCGATTGTTCTTAACGGACGCTGGCTGTTAAGAGTGAAAGAGTGAAATTTTGTCCCTATATTTGGTTGCGTCAAGACGATTTAACAGTACATTATTATGAGAACAATATTAAATCTTATAAGCTTGGTACTGATTTTTAGAATTTTTTTCTGTCAGTTTGAACCACTGGGGCATCGGGCGCTTTGCAGGCGACGCCGTGCGCGAATTCACCAAACGCCGCGTGGCGCGCTGCGGACGTGCCTGCCTGACCCCATGCCTGTATTTATTACCTCGACTGACGAGTGAAACCTGCTAATGACGGATTTATAGGCAGGGATCTGGCCGATTTATAGACCTGATAGACAGGTGGTGCGGCAATGCGGGTGTCCGTTAGTTTGTGTCAACGGATTACGAAGCCGGCGCGTATTTCTCCGCGGTCACTTACGGTGGCAAACATTTGCGTAATGTTGAATGCGGGGGACCACGTTCGGTTCCTCCGTAGTTGTTTTGAATGTCAAAGCAGTAAATGCGAATGTGACGACGGACTGCTAGGCTTACGTAATGACAGGATAGAAACGTAAGAGGGAATATTATTTCGAGATGCAATTGAGACGGAATCAAGTAAATGATTTGTATAACACACTATTGAGAATTAAATCTAAAAAGATAATTCAGGAATATTTATGTATCTGAAAATCAAGGACATTTATTTGTATTTCTGAGACAGAATTATCTCTTGAATTCATTAATATATAATTAAGTTATACAATGAATTTTTACTTGTCTAAGAAACATAATATATTAATATTAAATGAATGAAAAATATGCGAACTATTTGAACCGAATAGAACCTTTTTCGGCTTTCATGTGAGAATTCATATAATTTACATTTGCTTTGAAATTCTTGCTACTTTCAGAAATCAGGGAGTAGTGTGTGTTCACGTTTGTATGTGAAAAATCCCTACAGTCGCTCCTTTACTATATTAAGTTTATATGAAAGTAGAAAAGAGCGCTTTTTATAAAATTTGATAACAAGATATATACTGATAAACTTGATGTGAATTATCATTATTGCAGTATACTTACTAATTGACAGATAAAAATAACGCATTTGAATCCGAGCTGTAATATAGGTCTAACGAGGTGAAATACAATATAACTGACTGAAAAGTTGGCATAGTTAAATAGAAAACACATATTTCCTTACATTTGCTCATAAATCATTTTTGGTAGTTGTTTTGGTCTTTCTTTCTTCATCGGCCATTTAAATATGCTCCTTGTCCCGCAGCATTACACAAATTCCTATAGAATATAGCAGTTTCAATATGTTTGACAACCCAAAAAACGCATGTCAAATTCTGCCCAAGATCCATGGCAACCCCTAGCGTTAAAAAGGTTCTCGAGAGAGCAGTCTATCTCGAACGATCGACCATCGATCGTAGACCTTCCCATGGCACAGCCAAATCAGGAACCGAACCTCGTCGTTTCTTTTTCTGCGCGCGTTTTGTGGGTCGTCAAGTCGCGAAGAAATACTGCGCTTTCCAAGAGGCCACTTGTCCAATAATTCGCGCGTGCCCCTATTTCCGGGTCGCCTATCCGCTACCGATGCGCGTCAACGCTTTCCTTTCGCACGCGTCTGCCGTGAGAACCCGCCTCCAGGAGGCCTTGGCGATCGGCGCTCGTGGGCGTTAAGAGCGCACTTTCTGGTCCGGCAATACAAGCTTACTTTACGATCTGAAAATCCAGTCCAATGGTGTTTCTCTCGGTGACAGGAAAAGTGGAAAGAACTTGGGAATATAGAGGGGTCTGAATGAGAAGTTTAACATAAATCAACGAGTGGAAAGAAAAACACATATTTTCGTGATACGCTTCACAACAATTAGTTATTTTTGTGACTTCTGAGTGTAGGCAATGAAATAATGTTAAAGATGTGTGTTTTGTTTATTTATTTCCGATTATGCGTTAAATAATGCTCGAATAAATATGCGCGCTATATCCAGAAAACGTAATAAAATTAGCGAGAAAGAAATGTTTATAGCCCAAATTGAGCATTTAAGCCCATTTGATTTTGTGTACTTCGAGGTCACATTTTCTTTAAAATAAAGCGCCAAAAAAAATTAAGGATGAGATAAATGTTGGAGTGTCTTAAATTAAAGGGCTATAATCAATTGTTTTGGTAAAATTTGGATCATTTTCATGAATGATGCACCTATTTAATTATATTATTTCTATTTTTGTTCGCCTAGTATATTCTGGAGGATATTGTAACGTATTAGCCAGCGTGCCTCGTGGCATCTATTTGGGGACGCTTGGCAGGATTAAGCCTTGCCAAGGAAAGAAGGGATTTTCCGTAAAAGGGAAGAACGCGGAAACGGGAGACAACGGCTTTGGAGTTTTCCGGCTTAAGAAGCTTTTCACTGTTATAACAAGCGAGGGGTTGGGGCCCCGGGGTTTTGGGGGGGGGGAAAACCGGGTAAAAGGTTAAGGGCCCCCCCCACGGTTGGGGGGGCCCCTTTCCCGGGCCCCCCCCCCTATCTTAAAAGTAACTTGAAAGTTGGGGGGGGTTTAAACAAAAAACAGAAGGCCCCCCGCCAGTAGGGAAGGGTTCTGGAGACGGTGGGAGATACCTCGTCGTGTGTAACAAAACTTTGGCAGCAGACGGCTGCATATGGCGACGTCCCAGGCTCGCGAGGCTGGGAGTCATTAGTTGACGAGCCTGCGGACTTTATGTCTTGGGTGACTGCGCACGGGGAGCGATGCTGTGTGTGCGTGCCTCCGAGGTTGAAGAGTGGTTGAGTGCCAAGGATTCACGCCGATTCTCAATCGGATAAGATCGCTCCTGCGATCGAGGCCAACAGCGTTGGTGCGCCAGACCGGACTTTGTGTCCAGCGTGACATCCGGTCACGGAAGCTTAGGCTTTGTGCGCGCTTCAAAAGTAGGCGTGTGCGAATGGCCACACATCAACAACCATCTCAATCGGGTTTGATCGCTCCCGCGCGATCAAGGGGATTAGTAGGGTCTATCAGAGCTAGGGTGTAAGTAAATTATTAAGTGTTAATATTTTGTTTTGTTTTCTTTGTTAATAAATATATTGTTATACGAAAGCTCTGTGTCTGTGGTCGCTGTGAGTATCCATGACGTCACAATATGCACCCGGCATTCAGTAGAACAACTATTATCTGAGTTGAGTATTTATTGAGTGAATAGAAATATGAAAATAAAACGGATTGTATCAATATATTGTCGAACATTAAATATCTGATATAGAAAAATTAAAGTTTATAATTACAAACGTCATCATGGAAATATCATAGCTTAATGGAAGTATAAATGTTTATTTCAGTTGCTATTCTGACAATTTATAAATATCCACCTTGATTGTGCAACGTTTCAACAAAGTGCGATTCCAATTTCGTGGCGTCATAAACGAATAGGGCGGAAATCCGCCAGTAGCCCAGCAAATCCTGCG
>BOPP01000075.1:2243638-2271617 GCA_017312745.1 Gryllus bimaculatus
TCAATTGTGCGTGGCGTCATAAACGAATAGGGCGGAATCGCCAGTAGCCCAGGCAAATCCTGCGGAGCGCAATCGGCACAGCAGCGAACCGGGTGCAGCGGCGTCCTTGCCTCGTCGGGGCAGGGGGGGGGGGGGCGGGGGGCGGCCCCGCCGGCAGGTAAGCGCTGGCTCCAATGACCCCGGGGCGCGATGCCGGTCGCAGCTCCGGCCACCACGCGGCGTACAGCGCAAGTGAGACGCTGAACAGTAAGCTCGAGGAAATATGTTTAATTAGAAATCCACTCCTATTATCAGGAGTATAGATGCCTTTTACGGCTCTCACTCCAACTTGCCTTCCAAATGAAGGTCTCTAAGGAAGAGAATTTCATGGAGACTTAACGATTGACTTTAACTTTAAATATATAGGTTTTGTTGACAAGAAATAACACCGTTAATATCTAATGGCAAATGCAATACTACGCAAACACGTCTGCAGCAGCCTTGTAACAACTGTATGTACTTCCATGTTTTTAAGTGGACTTTGACGTAACAGTAAGCTGTTGCGGTTGTCATCAATGGGAGCTTCAACGTCAATCACGATGACGGGACTGTGGTGAGCTCCGCCAATTGGGTGAAAAACCATTACGCTGATTTACTGTCAATAGTCACGTTTAAGATTTGAAGCTAGTCTTAAAACGTGGAATTTTCAGGCCTCAAACAACGTTCCCTCACATCGTAATACTACTTGGCTGATCTTGGACATTCAAGTTATATATGGTTTTCACTGATTCGGCCGTTTCTTGATATTCGTATTACAATTTTTTTTAATACAGTTGCAAAGAGTAAGGTTGTACTCTGCCCGATTCTGTGTTTTTCTGAGGACAACGTTCACGTAGCTGTTCTCAAAGAGTAAAATTATTTTCGAGAATATTTTTTGACGCATCAAGAAAGCGAAAAGAAAACTGTCTAGAAGATTGGTGTCATTAATTAAATTGTTGTTTTCTAAGGAAGTGGTTGTGAATTGTTTCTAAGAACATCTAACTTACTACTGAAATAAAAACCTTATATTGAAAATGTGTTTCGAAATATCATTACTGTTTTTTAATATTTATATGACATTCTGTAAATACATTGGAAGTTACTTTATACCATTTTAAAACTAATAAACACGTTTGTCGTTGACAACTTCCCCTTAATGTGGAAAATGGAGAATAGGGAGACGATGGGGTTTAACATGGGAGAGTTTTCGCAAAAGTAGCTAGTTTAGCTTTATTTCTGCATAGTCATAGGTTTTGAGTACTTCGCCAAACTTGAATAGAGAAGCTGTGGAAAAAGAGACAAGAGACAAAAGCGATATGCCTTAATAATAGACGCATCCTGGTCTGTCTCTCAGGCTATTCTCCGTTAGAAAATTCTGGCGTCCACGATAATTTGCGGCCAGAAGCCTATGCGAGCAAACTTTTTAGTGGACAAAAACCATAACACGTCAATCAGATAAGCAAGTATTTCTCGTTTGGTAGCATTTCAGCACACATTTCTGACATACGTAGTCTTTAATTGCGCTACATTATTTTGTTAATGTTTCGAATACAAATACAAATATTTTGAGTTATTCTATGTTGTTTTTTTGGAATTCTATCTGTTTCATTTTGTCTCTAACGCACGGAAACCTGCGAATTCGGGCTACGTCACAGAGCAAGCAAGTGCACCTGAAAGTGAGAATTTCTCTAATTATTCAGTGAAAATAGTATTCATGATTCTGAATTAATTATTCATGCCAAGCGGATAGTGGCTTCGGTGATTCTATGTTGAATACAGCTAGCGCAATGTCGCTATTCATTATTGGGCAATCGGTATTATCAATTACTGTCGTGGCTTCTTTATCTTGTTCTTTCTTCTCATTCTTCCTTCCATTGTCCTTCGTTTTCTTCTCATATGTTCTATACTTACAGTCCAATGGGTATTTCGTGGTTGTTAACGGTTGTTTGCCTCATAGCAAAGAAAATGTTTTGGAGAAGGAACTTAGAATGGGACTTCAAAAATATATTTGAGTAATAGTGCAGCTTATGGTTCGTCATTCAAATTTTCTTCACTTTATTAAACGAATTCATCGGATGTACCAAAAACTGTACTAGACGTCACTCTTATTTATCGCTTTTTATTCAGATTTAGATTCATTTATTACGAATACTTTGGGGACTGAAATTATGTAGTATTGCTTCACTTTCGAGAACAATATTTCAATCAACGAAGTCTTCTAAGATGTTTTGCTATTCATTGCGAATTGTGACGAAAGACAAAGAATTACAAAGAAGGAATCCTCTATTTTGTGTTAGTATTCCTCGTATATCTATATATATATCTATATCTAAATATATTATATTATATATATTATATATATATACTATATATAATACACGTATTTATTGAATCTAGTATATAATTTATCGATTACTCTCATCACATTTTTCATTGCCGCTGATACGGAAAGGATATGACTGACAAACCTTCTTATATTATCACACGCAGAATCTCTTGGCACCTCACGCGTGTGCCTAATGGGGTAACGCTGAAGCCAATAAAGCAGCTGTTAGTCCGAAGCCCAAACGAATAACGGCGAGGCAGCACGCGCGCCATGCATCACCCCAAGCGCGACGCGGGCGGCGTCGCGAGCGCCCAGCGCGGGCAAGCAAGTCGAGGGAATTTTCGCTATTAGATATGAAAGACGATACGGCGACAATAATTGCCGCTGACCTTGCTGGCTTCCTGCGAGATCGGACGGTGATGTCACGGTCTGCTCGCTGACCCCCCCCACTCTTGCACGAGCTCTCCGCCTCCTAGCTCTCGCCCCCCCCCCCCCCGAACCCTCCCGACTCCTTGACGCCGCGCGGCGGTTGGAATATGCAGCCTTCTGGGGCACGCGAGCGTTTGCGGGGGAAGTCTGATACCAAGTGAGCGTAGCTTACTTACCACAACACTACTTATCACTAACTTACTTACCACGGTGGTTTAATTAATTGATTGATAGTGTTTCCAGATGATTCCTGACTGTTTTTAAGGTCATTATTCCGATAACAGTAGTGCACGCTATTTTCAGGAGGTCGCTGTTTCTTTCCAGGCTTATGGCGAGGCCCGGCGCCGACCTTTCGGTCAGCGCTAGCGGTTTACCCGAACCAGATAGCTCCATTATCGTGTGGAGAAAATTTTATTTGCGAATCCTACGGCCGCCATAGTAGGTTCCTCGTCTCTTGCATTGTTGTGGCCTTTAATCTAATGTGCAGCAAGCGTTGGATTCGTAGGATTAAAAATCACGAGTGAACGCATTTACGCGAGGGGTGACGGAAAACTATTCTTGCGGAGGCATTTCAAGAAAAAAGTGAAGTGCCATTTTGAAAATATTGGCGAAAGCAAATGAAAAGAAAGTCATTTAGAATAACGTATATACTAAAAGACAGCTGTTATGTGTGTTGTTTATAATATTTCGAAATGTTCCTCATTGGATTGTTGACCGTCTTCTGTTTTTCCTCTATTTATTTTATATCTCAATATTGCACATCTTTTTTTTTTTTTTTAGTGGATTACCATAGGCATTTTCGAAAAATTTGCAAAAATTTTGTTTTTTAAGAGATGTTATTTAGAGATCACGCATTTCTGTATTGTATTTTTTTTGTTGTTGATGAGAGCCATATTCATTTACGAGCGCAGGCAAGGAAAGAACTTTTCAGTTTTTGGTCCTCCCTAATAGATGGTAAACTGAACACGAATGGTGATTTGTCTTTCTCTTTCACTACGCGAACGATGGTAGCGTGATCTTGATGGTGAAAATAATTACGATAGATGATGCTTTATGAGCGGTAATTCATATAGGATACGCGGATTTGATTATTTTTCGTCAAAAACCAGTAAACACTTTTCGTGATGTATGGGTGGAGAAGTACAAACTGCGCATGTTTACTTGAGCCCCAGAATGCCTTTCCCACCCTTTAACCATAAATGCTGAATGATGAATAAAAGAAGCAACAAAGCGAGGTTTGGCAACTTTTGAAAAACAGACATTTTCACTTGCAAGTTACAAAAAACATGTGTGTTTTGGTAAACGAATCAACAGATACATTTTTGTTTTTGTGAACAAATGGTGACCCATTCTCCAGCTCTACTCCTACCGCAACCAGCAAAAGGGAGAGCTCAGAAAATTGTGCCGCAAAGTGAGTACATTTACGTGGAAGGTTTCAGAAGCCAAATACTCAACAACCCAACAACCACATGGTGAAAACACTTAGCGATTTACGTAGATTGTAACCCGCTGCCGTTGCTCCATATTTTCGCCGCTGTAAGTCATTTCACCCACGAAAGTCAGGCAATATTCTTAACCAACTTAAATAGTCTTCTAATTTGTTAGTCCTACAAATAATATATACAAGCTGTATTATTCCGTGAACGCGAGGAATCTGCTGTCGATTCAAAGAAATTTCCGTCGCCGAACGGCATGTGACGCGGTGCTGGTCGACCTCTCGTTCGCTCTCGATCGGAATTTTCACGCGTGCCCGTACAGCCGCAGCTGCCGCCCGCCACCCCCCCCCTCCGCCTCTGGCCCGCCGCGCTGACGTCAGCCTGAGCTGCTAATTATCATAATTAGCGGCTGCCCCTCGACCTGCTCTGCCCGCCGCTTGGACGCGCTGCCGTTCACCCCGAGCGAGAGTCTGCCGCGCCGGAAGGTAAACAAATGTGAACGACTGCAGATTCTGAAACATCTTCCTTGTTTCTATTTTGATTTTGGAACGCAAGAAGAGTATGTCCGCAAGTTTTCTGTGTTCAATCTTCTTCTCTATAAGCTCTCCGGCACTCATTGTTTTGCCATGGCTTCTTTTATTTTAACTGCCCTCTTCTCTATCTTTTGCGCCTCTTAACATCGAGGTTTCTCAAATCTTCTTCTTTCTCATGATTCCACATTGATCTAGGACTACACTCCCTTCAGCCACGATCCCTACGCATACCTTTCTAACGGTTCTCTTTGTTATCATTCGATAAGGAGACCCACACATTCCAGTTTTTTCACTTCAAAGCGTGTAACTATTTTGAGTGATTTAAATAGTCCTCCCAATTCTGCTTTGGTTCGCTTTCCCGGATTTCCATTTTCTGTTGACAGAGTTTAATATCCTTGTCCTACTATTTTACTATGCGTAATTGAATATGAATACAGGTTCCAACTAGTATGGTTGACATTATTTGAGAACCAGAATTTTGGGCTCCGCGAAATAGAAAACGTATTTGCATCGGCAAACGATCGTCAATTTTGATTTTATGGAATTACTGAGAAACAAATTACACAAAGCGCTACTCTTCTCTCAAAGAAGCAATGGAGAAGCTCAACTAAAATGCATATTGTAAGCTACACTTACTGCCCGGAAGCAAATAAGAGCCATCTCGGCATTTGTTCAATGGGTCAAGGGCAACTGATCGAAAAACCTATTCAAGTAAGTACTTGTTACAGTTATAATTAGTCTCTTAAAATTATTGAGTTCATGTATTAACTAATTTATATACATTAGTATTCAAATATGTTCGTTGTGATGGACAGAATAGTCGAATTGTTTTTATTAGTTCCTTATGATACGAGCTGTAAGGGTGACGTTTTATTTTGCAAATAGAACATGTCGCAACACGAGGACGAGTGGTCGAGTGGCACAATCCTACCAGCAAAAATAAAATCGACTTTTATCACACGTCCAAGCACTGCTTTTTAGCAGCCTTAGTGACTTTCATTTTATATTTATTCAACTATGCAAATCACTTAATGATAAATGACGGTTAGTAGTAACTAATGGTTAGGCGAATTTATTTTTATAATTTTTTTTTTTGCATTCTTTGTTGCGATGTATATGACCACTAGAGCAATGTCTCACTTTTAGCGCTAGTGCTAGAAATTGAACTTTTAGCACGCTACCCACGGCGTGAAAGAACCGCTTTTACTAGTGACTGTCTAAAAAAGATAAACTGAAAAAAACCCTCTTCGCACTTACGCTTGTGTATTGATGTTAATTGTAAAATGTTATCGGGCAATGATTTGTAAAATAGTGTAAAGTGTAATATTTGGAATTTCTTGTAGTTATCTATCACTGATTTTTGAAGTTGTTGATACTAACATCTCAACAATTTGATTTTGACGACGGATATTGTAATGAAAGTTATTATTGTACTTGACGAAAATGTTTCACCCTCAAGTATTTCAATTTTGAATAAAAGCTACTGATTCATAAATAAAGAGGCAAGGTTATGCGAGTATTTCAAGCTCATGTGAAGAGGTGTTTGCAGAAATTACGGTGATAGCATTTGATTCATACAATTTTTTTCTGCCATCGAATTGGTCTGGGTACTATAAGTGTGTGTTTTCCCCGAATATTGTGTCGTAACTCACATGGAAATTCACATTCCCAAAATACACGACAACATGTACGGAAGCCGACTGAATATGAATTTTATCTGGCAGATGTTGATGATATGACGTAGAAGGCGTTTTGCCTCCGCGTTCCACAATACAAATCATATACACCGTGCTCCAACCCACGACCCTCCATGCTCGGCTCCGCAGCCTCCGCATCATTAGTTCCTCAATCCTCAGCACTACCTCCACGTAAAACACTAGGCTCGTTCATTTACAACCTGTGAATAAGCATTTCCGTGTTCCTCGCTGGCACCGTTACCTAGGTTCCATAGAAGGTGCCGATGTAAGGTACGCGTTTCCTTTAGCGCTTGCGAAATTCGACACCGCCGCCGCGGCCGCCGGCGCCGCGTAGGGCCAGACGCCGCTGGCCCGTGGTCAGTGGCGAGATGGCGCAGGCAGGTCACGTGACCCGCGGGTCGCGAGCAGTAATGAACGCGCTGTGCGGAGGCGTTGTCGCCTGCCCAGCGCCTTCCCGCCTCATCGGTCTTCGACGCACGTCTCTCCGCCGCGTCCTCGCGGACACCTCCTTCTGCGCGAGTCACTTGGTCCACTTGGATGGTAGATTTGTCTCTCCTTCTCTGTCCGTTTGCTTATTTGTCCGTCTGTCTGTCCGACCGTCCGACATATATCTGCCCGTCCGTGCGTATATCCGGCCGCCTGTCTGTCTGTCCTCCGGTTTGTCTGACCGTCGGTCTATCCATCTTTCTGCCTCTCAAATCTAACTTCTCTGATGTTAGATTCACTCTTATATTAAGGATACTTAAATTTTTTCGGTTTTTAACTATTATTTCACGACGACGCACATAATGTCATAGAAGACTCGCATCTGGCCGCGACGTCCGCGGGCCTCAGGCACTAGCGGAAGGTTTTCTCTGTCAATAGGTCATGGGTCATGTAGAGAAATTGCGCATCTCTTGGATGGTGCTGAGAATTGGTCAGGAAGGACGGATGTGTCCGGTTCGTGCCCACTGTTTAGGTTCTATACTGGCATCCGCCGTAAAATTCGCTAGACGAAACCATGAAACGATGGATCAGACCAGACAGTCCTTAATTCGCTCTAGCTCTTTGGCACATCTTGCCAGCACCGTCGGAAATATAACCATCGTGTTTTTCTTCATCGTCGCTAGCCTATATCCCTGTATTTCTTGATCCAATAATACGGTGCAATTTAATGATTAACACTTCTAACATGATGTGTTGTACTAGTAGTGACCCCGGGGTTGTTTGGGCGATCAGAAATGGCCTTGTCTTTTATCAAATCAGATTGAATAAACTTATTAAAAACCTTTTTATTGAAAAAAAACACAGTTTTTATTTTTGAAATAATATTTTAAAACTAATATAATTATTAATGTTAATTTCCATTAGTTTCCTAATACCAAGTAGTCTGGCGACAAACATTTCTTTCTTTCGTCAAATTTTTCGAAATGCATTTAAATTAGTTTGACCCTACCCCCACCTTCCTAGGTCGAACGCCCCTCATCCGATTCCACTCCATCTCACTGCGGCTCAACATCGACGCCTTCCATCAACCTCCTCCTCCCCCCCCCCCCGCCCCGAGCCAGCAAGCCGGGCCTCGTGGTCTAGCCGCGCGGCGCGGCGCGGCGCCTGTCGATGCTTTATGACCTGCCGGGGCCTTCGTTCGTGACTTGTTCCTGCTTTCGGGATTCCTTCTCCTGCTCCGCCACCGCCACCGGCCACCGGCCGCCGCCGCCGCCTCCGCCGCCGCCTCCGCCGCCGCCTCCGCCGCCGCCTCCGCCGCCAGAGATCGAAATTTATTGAGGGGTGCCTGGTCGCGCGCCTCTGCAGCCGCAGTCGCCGGTTCCAGGCTCTCCAGCAACTAATTGAACTATAGAGTTACCGGTTTTTGCTGATTTGTGGGCGAGCGCAGGAAAAAACACGCTGAGAATTCGCAGGCTGTCGCCGCCTGATCTCTTTCTTAACAAATCGCGCGCACTGGGTCTTTCCTCTCGTATCGGAGCGGCGAATCTAGATCTGGTGTTTTCTCGTTCTCGAGAGATACGTTTGGTCAAGGATAGATTAAAGCGTGTTATTTTTCTAACCGCGAACACGCTACTGACATTGATTTTTCATCAAAAATTAAGTAAGAAGGTTTTTTTACAAAACCAATGATATCGAGTTCTATTATATATGTCAATTTACATGATTTCGTTGTCATTCTCAAAATTTCACGTTTTTGGGTTATAATGACTTAACAAACTATTTATTATATGTCACTTGTTTTGCGACTTTCAGTTTTTAAGATTCATGTAAGTACAAACATGTAAGTTCATTTATGCTGGTGAGAAACGCCTCACCATAATCAGCAATTCAACGGCATTATTATCTGGAAATCCAACAAACATACACGTTATCTCGAATGAATGTATTAATTGAGGATGCAGTTACCACGTCTAGTACCTGAACATCTCCCTACAAGATAACTTGATAATTCTTTATGGTAATTTAACATTTAATTTTATTAGAAACTTCTCATACGCACTACACATTGCAATTACACTTACCTCGTTCTCAAATGTAGACATCATCAGATTGGATCATTTGTCTCCTCCGTGCTATGCCGTGTGGCGTAGAGAGTTGAACATCCTGATGTGGCATGTATATCAAAAACGAAGTCTCGTTTCGTCTTCCATTTAATGACTTCGACCATCTCATATATTGTTGCATACACGAGACTTTCTCCTGTTTCTCACTAGACACCTACCTTCCCAGTTACCTGCTATTCTGATAGGTATCTGTGTCAATAATAATAATAAGGAATACTTACGCGGAAGCTCTTTGGAGAGAATTATGCATTCCTTCTCTTTACAATTTGGTTGGGAAATTGATGTCAAATGTTTTGTGGTTTTACTGACCTTTCGTTTCGAAACTATAGCCTATATCTCAGGGACAGGTGATTCCTTAAATGTTGAAATATTTAAATACTTGTACCCTTCTCTTTTCCATTATATATTGCACCAATCAAGCAATGAACACTATTAATTATACAATATTACGAGTATGATAAGGAAATATTTGTATATCACAAGAAATATGCAATGGCCGCAAATGAATATTTTTCATAAAAATGTAGTTTCGCTTCATTTGTCGGCCATTTAGGCAGTTTGTAGATCTGCGCCTCCATGGGGGAACTGATAATTAGATAAATAAGGAACCGAATCGAAAATAGTCCTCTCCCTTCTTGAGAAAGATGCATCCTTCTTGTCTACAAATACTCTAGAAGGTAATACATACTTTCACCCTCAACATTTCGCTGCAATTTACTTGTATATTCAGGCGAGTTGTGAAATATGTCGATATATGGATTAGATTCCATGGCATAAGGCAGATGCTTCGTAGAGCAGAGGGGAGGGCGATGTCAGTAAACAAGTGAATGAGCAGCAAGGGAATACATGCTCCGAAACAGAAGCGAGCTCTGATGCCATTGAATGAAGTTGCGTTCCCAGTACAGTGCAATGTGCTAATTGCTAATGTATAGCATGCTCATTATTGAAAACAAGAACGGCACTGAGGTGAGCAAATATATAATATTTTCTTGCTCATAGATGAATATGAATTTCTGCAGTATGCTTCGAGCCTTCATAACGATCTATTGTGAACGGAAATCTTTGTATAAAAAACAAGTTAGTTAAAATTTGTTTAATCTCAGAAATGACAGTTTTAGCCTAAACGTGTGTAATTCTAGGAAATTCCACTGATTAAAACTTCGAGCGATAACATTAGTAGGTAACTTAGTTCTAGTAGCTGAAAATTACGGGCAAAGAGAGAAAGACAGGGAAAAGAGGGCGAGGGGATGAAAGTGAGGGGATGACACAAAATAAGTTAATTTTTTAATTAAATGTTTCTCAATACGAAACACTGAATATATATTTTCTGTGTGTTTAACCTTCGTAACACAATTTGCATTAACTATTCCATTTCTTATTTAACAGGCGAAGGAAGGAGACATTCAATGGCGGCCGGATGAAGAGTCTGCAGATGAAGGACGATGACAACCGGAATGGTGATTCTTACAACACCTCTCAAACCAGGGTGAGCTCATTGTTTTCAACCTTCAAGTCGTCAGCCTTGTTTTTCTTGCGTGAACCGGAAGCAGCGACTGCCACGCGATAGGAACATATCGAACGCGTCAATGTATTGATTCTAAGGTCGAAAACCAGCGATAATAGGCACGGAAGGCTGTTGGCTGTGGTGCGCCCTCAATGAGGAAAGGCGTTGGCTCGACAGAAGAAAAAGTTATTGACGAGCTCCACAACGGACGTACACATTAATTGATCGCTCGAAAGCATACGGTAATATTGTGACATGTTCTATCACCTCTACGTTGTATATTATGAATATATTCATCCATTTTATGGTTATGTATTTTCTGCAATTGAATTTAATAATGAAATAACTTGAATAAAGATATCTTCTTTTAAAGAAGGAACAAGAAGCAAGAATATTACAGCAAACATACATTTTTTCACGTCCGGTATTCGGCTAATTATTCTCTATAAATACAAGTCTGTGTCAAAAATATATATTTAAAATGATTTATTTTGGACACCCCTGTACATTTATCCCGACTGAAATAGTGATAGATGAAACATTTTAAGGCGCAAAAGCGAAATTCATGAGGTATTCGTCATTCTCAAGAATGCCGAATAAAGCAGCGAATAAAGTCCTTAATAAACATCTAATCAAGGATTTTTGGAAAGTTTAGATTTAGATCTATTCAGCAAAAACAGTAAAAACTGTATGTGATGTAGGGTAAAAAGATTATCTGCGCACCTTTTCTTGTGTTCCAGAATCTCTTCCCATCATTTTAACTATAAATATTTGAAAGATGAATAAACGCTTACCATAAATAAAAATAAATTTTAAAAATAACTTTTAAAAATCGCAAGATTAGCAATATTTTAAAAATAGTCATTTTTGTTTCTGAGTTACAGAAAACTTATTTGCATCGGTACACGAATTTTAAGTAAGATATCTGCATTGCTAACAAAATAGCAACTCGCCCTTACCTCTACTCTTACCATTACAAGCAAAAAGAAGAGTTCAACAAAACGGGGGCCATCTCAGCATTTGCTCAATGAATCAGGGAATCTGGACAAAAACCTTATCGAGATGGGGGTTATTGACCCGGAATCTGAAGTACATTATTTGTTACTATCATATTAAGTCTTTTTTTAAATTAAGTTTATTTTAACAAATCAATCGTTAGTTTCACCGTACATGTATGCCGCATAGAAGCAACACACACAATAAATGGCATGAGGATAATCATTCTTGGAAGATAATAAATAATTACGATTTTTGAAGTTCAGCTGTTTTACAAATAGCCTCTTCACTGTGAAGCAAGTAGTTTAAATATTTTTGATAGATCGGTTTGGTAGATCGGATATTCTGCCATCCCTAAACTGTTTGGTATGCAACTACGAACTGTCATATAATTAACATTACACTAATGCGAAATCTTTTGATAAAATTGCATTTTCCAGCCTAATCTCCAGAACGAAGTTTAAGAAATGGCAAAGACACTTTTAATATTCAAAAGTTTTTCATTCTGAATAAATCAAGCAAATATTTTTAAAATTTCAGTTTTTCTTTGCCTAAAAATTTGACCTTGATAATATAACACAGAAAAGGAAGGTGATTACTCCTGGTCAACGAGCAGAAGTGTTAGAAGAGCGTCTTATTCTCAGAATTTCTGAGAACCTTTGCTTATCGACCGTCATATATCATGAAACAGGTTTGTACATTGTATGAAATATACATGCAATGCCGGAAAACGAGAGACTGAGATATGCAGGAATATATTCATGAGAGAAACCACTTCTAGATTTATTGCAAACATGCACAACGACTAGATGGTACAACGATGGACGAATTTCTTTCGGTTAAGAAAAGTTAGAATTCCATGGATGAATTAACACTTTGCATCAGTGTCATGACAAAGATCCATATCTAAAATTGATTTGTATTATTTTCTAGAAAACAATTCTTATTAATAATTTCGTGTTCTCTAAACGATCGCAAATTGATTTGTATGTTTTTCCAAAACTCGTCGGAGAATTTCATTGTAAGAATGGAGTTATGTAAAATGCAAATTTTCTTGATGGATAAATTATTGATCCAATTTTACAAATACCGAATGTTTTAAATATGTTTGTCAATATACTCACAATTTCTTGTGTCATTGATGGAATGATTTTTGTCAATTGTGCACTGAGCGACTAACGAAGTGTGGTTTTATGCCTCTTGATTTAAATCAAAAGGAATTCACTAAGGGTATGGTAAATTTATAAAGAGTGGACGTGTTTTCCTGTACTGAAAATATGTGACTCTATTTTTTCTATACAGAATTCGAATATATCAGGGAAAATTTAGTACATAAATAAACATTTTCGTCTCAGTTTCACTTTAAGTCCTGAGCTTAGAGATATTGTATTCCTAGTGAAAATGGCACCATTGATGTTACTCTACATATTTCGGTCTTGGTCTTATTGTTTCTTGTACTGGTGATCATAGGTTGTCTGTGATACTCAGAAAGAAATGTTCTGAAAAAGAGCGGAGCAATTTATGACTTGTATGATCCTACTTCCTCTCAACATTAGATACTAATTAAGACTAATAAAACAATGTGTGAAAGTGAAGGTTGTAAATGGGAGAGCATTTGCATATCGTACAGAAAAATGACTTCGTCTGTCTGCAGAGAAAATGAAAGGGGTGTTCTTTGTTATCCGCATTAGAGAACTAAAGAAAGTCTCAAAATAAGAGAAAGATGAAAAATATTTGGACATGCTTCCAACGTAGGTAAACAATAGTTAAAGGCTTGAAATAATTATAGACGTCATTGCCAACAATAGTAATGTCTATAAATGACAACGTCTATAATTATTTCATGAAAAATGCCAACGATAACGCACCACAACACCTATATAGTTAAAGGCTTGTTAAATGCATACGAAGATTTCGGGTTAATATATTTCTTGCTGTTCAATGTATCACAACTGCATCTTGATGGATTAGGAACACTTTGGGTCTTTATTATATTATGAAGGTGAAATATTACAAATGATGTAGAGACAATAGGAAAACGGTTTTGGGGAGAAACGAGTGCCAACAAATTGTACTCTACATAAAATCATGTAATGCAATAATTCTATTCTAGAACTGATAAAAATGCTGTAAGTTTTTTCTTCATTATCTTCTTAAGATTGCATACTGATAAAAAGTTAGTTTCAGTTGATATTTTTTAAATTTGTAACACAGATTAAGTTTTTCAGTTTGATTAATTTAAATATGTATGTTGTTTAATATGTATATTTATACTCCTGATAACGTAAAGTGCGTGATTGGTCACAGCAATTTGCTTTATAATTGTCCCAGTGGTTGTAACTTCTCATTCGGTTCATTACATGTGATAACGTTGAAGGCAACAGTAAATCATGAATTTGGTATATTATGTAGATTGTCAACCGATAGAGTTTTGAACAAAACATTGATAATTGGTCGCGTAAATCCTGCCCGGAAGACTGCAATTGTAAGAGTAATTTTCTCAAATCTGAACACCGCCAAAAAAGCCGTTTCCGATGCGCTGTGCGGGACCAGTCGGCGCGGCATGGTGGCCGGCCGGCGGTGATGAGAGCAGCGCATTTCAGCCGAGCTGCGGCGCGGCGTGCCTCCGTGACTCGCCTTTCCACGCTGGTGGCCCCCCGCCCCGCCCACCGCCCACCGCCACCCACCACCGCCCTCGCCCGCCACCCATGCGTCGCTCTTCCTGGCTTTGTCGCCGTCACACGCGCAGCGCCCCGCGGAATTCGGCCAACCCGCCACACAGGGCACCACCGCCCCGCCGCACCATCGCCTCGCCGAACCGCCTACTCGAGCACCATCCCCCATCGCCCATCGCCGCCTCAGCACCACCGCCCTTGCCGCATCGTCGCCCGCAGAAACCAACGCCCCCGCCGAACTCCTGTCGCACCACCCACCCGCAGAACCACCGCCCTCATAGCACCGTCCTTTGCAGACAAGGCCCCTGCCGCACCTTCGTCCCACCGCCACTGCCACAAATCTCCCGCCGCGCCACCCACTCGCAGAACCAGCGCCTCATCGCGCCATCTTGCAGCACCACCGCGCCCTCGTGTCGCACCGCCCGCGAACCAGACTCCTCACGCAAATCCCTATACCACCGCCCCGCCGCACCACCGACTCACATCATCACAGCCTCCGACGCTTCATCGCCTGCCGAACCAACGCCCAGCAGTACAATTTTGCCCGCCGCACCACGCTTTGCGGCACCTCCAAATCTTACCGTCACATTGCTGTACTAACGTTCCCACCACTCCACTTTCTAGCTCGTCCTCCGCGCACACCAACCCGACTCGCCGAACCACCTCCCCCGTTACACCACAGCCTTCCGACGAAAATCGCCCTCGCCAACCACAGCCGCGCAGCAGAACCGACCGCGAGTACCACCGGCCTGCCGTACATCGCCCACCGACATCGACCCCGTCGCAAATCTGCTCGCAGCACCATCACCACCACTCTGAAGACCCACCTCATCTCATCCACCGCCATCCTTTCGGCCCTGCCTCCTTCGCACGCCTCCCTAATTCCCCCGCCACTCACCACTCTCCCGACCACACCCACGCCCAGCGGTCTCATCCACTCACCACCATCGCTCGCCACCCAGTCTGCTCCCAGTGCCTTCTCCATCTCTCTTGTGTCGTGCCTCGGCATGACGTGTAGACACCATCGGCGTCTCAACGTTTACGCTTTCTACTTTACACTTTCGATTTTCACTGACTCATATGTGAGTTCAGTTCATCATTACTCTTGCTATTCTAAAATTTACTTTTTTTTAAAACAATTCCTTCTAGATCCTCGACTCCTTCATGCCAATCAGACTGTCGCATTCGTGCCCATCACGCGAGCGAGATTGGTCACAACAATTGCTTATAGTCGTCCCATTCGTTGTAACTTCTCATTCGGTACATTACATGTGATAAGGTTGATGAAGACAACAGTACATCACAAATTTGCTACAGCGATACGACGTGGATATTACACGTCTTCACATATCTTCATTCCGCTGATTGCCAGGAGCAACAATGCAAAATTATTCATTTCTTGGAAATCCCTTTTTGAAAAACCAATTTTTCATTATTACGCACCGCGCCCCATGTCTCTGATCAATTCCATCGCCCATGTTATTCTCTACCCCCATACTTTCCGTCACCGCTAGCCGATTCCTTCATGCATGCTCATTCACCGCTTCCGCTATTAGTACGATCTCGCGATCACGCTCTACTTGCCTTGCAAACAGCGTTCCGGCACCGCCGCGCCGCCGCTTCTACGTTCACTCCGCTGTGCGCTTGACCGCCTCATCTTCGCGGCCGCTCTCTTCCTTCTTCGCAATTACGATTGGCGTATCTCGGCCCCCCACCCCTCACCCTCGCGCGCCGCGCGAGCGCGTCGTGTGCGAGCGCGGTCCGGCCTTGCGATCGCGCGCTTTTCACACAAAAATGTAGCCACTATTGTCACAGCGTTGCAACCATGCTTGAACGTTTTTTAGCGGCAGTTTTTCTTCGGGGCGGCGCCGAGGCGAGACCTGGAGGGAATAGATGGGTGGAGGAGGCGAGACGAGGGGGAGAGAGACGGGGGAAGACGAGCGGGCACTGTTTTACTGGCATTAAGCCTCCAAGCCACTCGCCGCGTTCGCGGGCGCGCTATCAGACATCATGCGTTCGCACGGGCAGCACACTCAACAACATGTGGTGGGGCAGGTTACATACTACATTGCGGGTGCATACACGTTACCCAGCACGTGCACTTCGCTCGTAAAAGCGCATGCCTCTACGCCGCGGCACGCAACAGCGTCGCGAGCGCTTAATACGCACGCGCATATCGTGTAATTCTTGGGAAGAGTTACGGTGGTTTCAGTAGCATCAATGAAAAAGCTAGTCGGTCCGATGGGGCGTAGGCTATGAAAGTTACTGCGAACATGTTGAACTCTTCGGTGTCGTACGTTTTTATTTATATGTGAGAGAAATTTCCCACAATTGAGAACTCTTTATTAGAGTATTTTGTCAATTAAAATTAATTGAGTAACTAAATGACACGCTTCCATTATCACATCACGGCCGCATAATTACTCAGGACATGTGTGATACGTTTCAGTCTAGCGTCATTGATGACTTCTATAGTTGTTTCTCTGCATGTGCAATATTCAACCTATTGAGGTATACCGAATTACGCACACATAAGATTCTCGCATCTCCTCTCCTTCTCTCTCCTCTCCCTCCTCTCTCTCTCTCTCTCTGTTCTAGCAACATACATACCTATATTAGATACCACACGCACACCTCTTTCCATCGCGTCCAGAAACATAAATAAGATACAATCAACACATGCAATGACAACCTCCTTGCCACGTATACAGACTGTATACAAATGCACTACACACTTGTTCTGTATAAAATTAAACTCCTTGAGCACGACACGGCACTGGGTTAGTCATACTTACATCGCAAATCTCCTCTCGTAGGCTTATTAGGGACGCTCCACGATTTGCCTGTCCGGGGGTGCACGCGGGGTCTGGAGTATCTGCTCTGTGGGTGTGTTCGATAGAGATGTCGGAGGATAACACAAAACTGCGCTGATCGACTGATTGCACTTAGTATTATGTCTGGGAAAAACACATGGTACGTGCGGTAGTCGTACGCTCGTGGCGCGTGTTATTCCTGGAATATGCGAGAAGTATGTAATCTGTGGTGGCGATATATATAAGCTGACGAACCACCAGTACCTATATAATTACAGAATATATAGGCGACTGCGGTGTGTGCTCTCGCTCTAGTCGCTATGGATATACACCGAATATGTTCTTATTGATATATAGCGAGATGTGCGAATACTAGTCTCATTAAAACAAGTGATTGATAAATAAATTAATCATCCAGGAAGACTTCCTCTGTCTTAATCCACCTCCAGCTCTAAGAGCGTAGAAGCTTGAAGCGGAGTTGGAGTACTGTAGGGCATTAAGCATCGTTGACTTATTATTTTTGTTTCCTTGTAATGCCATTTGTCCGAAAGTTGTAGTGCCCGCTCCGGGAGGTGTACTGCTTCCTGTCCCGAGTGGAGTTGCCAGAACCCCGGGCTTAACAAAGGAGGGGTCGAGGCCAAAGAAACAGAAAATAAAAAGGCGGTAGGTGTTGACGGCGGGGCGCGGGAGATGCATTCTCGGGATATGTATAATAGTATGTAACAGGACGTAGGCCCGGAGGATGAGCGCTCTGCGCGCGGTGCGTGGCTGTAAATATCGGGACTCGGAGTGGTGTGACAATCAGAGAGACCCAGTTGATTTCTACATAGCTCGGGTCTGATAGACGAAATATGTCAAGGAAAGTGCGCTGCTATTTCCATTATGTATGGCATAGGAAGGAGAAATGGTGGCTGTAGGGAGCTTTGCCTCGCCGGATGGGGCATGGTAAAACGCGTTCTGGGGCCCGGAAAGGTTGGCGAAAGGAAAAATCCGCAGAACAGCCGGTTTTTGTGTCTGTTTCGCGAAACCTGGGAAATATTTCCTCTCGTTGAAAATGAGAGCAAGCATGTGACGGGAGCAAAGCAATCGATCGAAATACCATAAAAGATGTAGCAAAACTTATTTCGTGTCGCATTGTGAGTGATGCGCGTAGAGGCGTCCGGAAGCAGGCGAGGTGGGAAGCTCCGCCGACCGAGGTACGAGCCCGCTGGGACTCGTGCGCCGGTCGCTTATTAGAAGGAGATTTATGGTGTCAAAGGCGCGGCAGTGGAAGAGGGGAGAAAACGGAGGGTCAGCGGGATAGGCGCCGGGAGTGACGGGAGGGCTCCACGATTGCGATTGTTCAGAGATATCGTTCAGGGAGCAGGTAGGATGGTGATACGGCGCGTGGCTAGGACGACGGCAAGTGTTGGAGGTCTGTTGTGTGCGTCATAGGTGCCTAGAGGCCGTGCACGGGAAGGCATGCGTGGTCGCACAGACGAAGAAGAACAAGCAGCGGGCAAAGAAGCCCAAAACCGCGCACCGAGGTTGGCGCGGCGCGAGAGGCGCGGAGAGGGGAGCGGGGAGGGGTGCCGGACGCGTGGGACGGTGTGGAGAGGCGATTACGGAGCGGGGGCGGGAGCGGCCGCGTCGGGGGTGGCGCCGGTGGGGAAGGCGATGGCGAGCGGAGCGGGAGCGGGGCGGGAGCGGCGCGTCGGGGCTGGGGACGGTGGGGAAGGCGATCGGGGAGCGGGGCGGAGCGGGGCGGGAGGCGGGCCGGCCGAGCATAAATGGGGGGGAACGGGGCGGGAGCGGCGCGCCGCGACTAGATAGCCGCTCGTACGTCGCTCGCGGTGAGCGGGCCGCTCCCCGTGTCGTGTTCGACTGGCCGGCCTTTGAATTTCTCGCCTCGTCTCCGTTGATCGTTCAGCTTACAGGGAAGAGGAATTTATTATTGTAAAAGTGTCGTTCCTCTTCCTTGAAAAATTCCTAAGCCCCGCGCGCGCTTGTTTTCAAACAAAGGCGCGGCGAGTGCAGAATTATGGGCCGCCGCGGGCGCGCTTCTCAACGGCCGCCATCGCCCGCCCGTGCTCCTGCGTGTTATCGGCGGGCGGAGCGACGGCGGCGGCCGAGTAGTGAACATCTGGCCTTCGTGGGTCGCGACCCGTACCCCGCGCCCGCCACCACTGTCTATTCACAAGCGCTTGCCAACTCGCTACAGGTACAGCTTGACTTTCTTTGCTGCTGCTGCAGTAACTTCTCTTTGTAATTTTTTCTGATCCGTTGTCCGTAGCTTCTTGTGGTAAGCTTCATGAAGAGTCGTTTTAATTACAGTGATATTGGCTAGGCTTTCTGTGTTTGGAATGTTGGCGACGACACGACAAAAGCTAAATGTTATTGCTGGTTTCGGCAATCACATTTTATATGTACTTCATATTTATATTCAATATTTAAGCTTTTTTTATGGATAGATGTTTACATGAGTTATAGCCTCAATAACCGCTTTAGTGTCCAGCAATCGAATTGCAGAAAACCGCTCATGTCGACCTGCCACGATTTTCAGGGAAAGATACACAAACTTTAATTTACTATTACACGTCATTTATGCAGCACAACTAAAAACTGCTAGACTATGTGTACACCCCATAGTCCTTCGGCGAACGTAATCGTTCTCTTCTACAGCAGGATACTTGCTCGACATGGATAACTAATTCCCTCTGTGCATCAACATATCTCAAAATCTGATGTAGAAATGGACATGGGTTTCTGTTGCTAATTAGTCATTCCACTCTGAATGGACAATCCATCGCATCGGATTCCGTCATTAGAACCGTACTCTTTTACTTCGTAATAAATAACCAAAATCCAAGCATGAATTCCTAATATATGTTATCCCATACTATATCACAGTTACGTTTTATTAATTACTCAAGCTTTAGAACCATGGTTGAGCATCTCAATAGAAATAAGTCTAACTGAACCCATTAACGCGTTACGCGGGTGAATTGATTTTTTTTCGTGAAAAAAAAAGAAGAACGAGAAAAAAAGTATTTTAAAAATACTCAAAATTCAGAAGTGTGCTGTACCTGGGTCCATGTCCACCGAGCACCACCTTTCTCTGTCCCAGTACAGACGTACTTTCCCAAAATCAACCAAGACGTACTTGATGCCTGGCGAGCCGCGTTGGCTTTGGCATCTGTACGGCAGAAAACCCACTATCGGCCGCCGGCCGCCGGGGAGCAGACGTTTCCCACAGCGTCCCCGCGGGCGCGGCGCCCGGGCGGCCCGCAGGGGCGACGCGCCCGCCGGGGCGCCGCCGCCGCCAGTCGCCGCAGGCCCGTAGCTTTGCGGCTTTCGCGTCGTCCTGCCGCGCGCCCTCTAAAGGAATTACCTTGATGTTTGAATCGTATGGGTTTCGAACACACGGCGCAACGCCAGACGGACGAGGGTTTTGGCACTCAAAGTTATTTAACCGGCAAAAGTGGGTAAAACCGCCCCTTCCGCGCCTCGGCGCCGTCCTTAGCGCCGACTCCCTCTCCCAAACGACCTTCCTTTCCTCACCCAACGTCTGCCGCCCCCGCGCGCCCCGCCCGCGCCGCCCGCCCCCGCCCCCGCCCCGCCCGCCGCCCGCCCGCTCCGCCCGCCGCCCGGCCCGCCGCCCGCCCGCCGCCCGCCCCGCCCGCCCGCGCCTCCTGCCCTTTCGGCCTAGCTCCGGCCCTCGCCAGCTTCCGGCCCGGTCCCTTCTCCCTTCGCCTTCACAGGACGCTCGAGAGTAAATTTTCAAGAGCGCAACTCGCGCTAATTAGCATCCCGTCCTCCCCGCCCCGCGCGGCCCCGCGCCGCCGCCGCCGGACAGCCCCACTAATTGCAAGTCAATTTGGTTATGCGACATTCCCAATTACGTTATTTATTAGTGTCTGCCAAACGTTTCATTAAACTCGACCGCGGCCGGCGGCGGGTGGCGGCGGGGGCGGGGGGGCGCGGGGCGGGGCGGCGGGCGGGGCGTGCCGGAATGTCGATGAGAGCCGCGCGCTCCCGCCTCGCCCCCGCGCGCTCTTCGTCCCCCGCCCCTGCCGGCCTCCCCGTCTGCTGATTATGTTTTGCGCCCGTGCCGCGCCGCTGCGCCTCTGCAGCGGTGGGTAGAGGGCCTCCGCGGGGCCGCGAACGACGCAACGCGCGGCGAACGCCCCGGCGCAGCGACGCCACGCACAGGTCGAGGAAGCTCACGGGGCGGCCGTGTCGCCACTCTTTATGAGGCCTTTCGAGAGAGGACGCTTTCACGGCTTCATCCAATGCTAGAGCGCTACAGATAAATCGGTCATTCGAAATGGTATTTTAGGAATTCAATATTCGTTAATATACAGAAAAATATTTATCACACGCTGATTTTAAACGTCCCAATGTGATATTTGAGTGTCTGGAGAACGGCTCTTTAATGTCCGTGAGGAGGTTGATTGTTTTAATAGTCTAGGAACATTAACATTACATTAGTTTCTACCAAAAATTTTAAAATTATTTTCGAGACAAAATTAAACATCTGAATGCATAGAACCAGGCAAACCATGTTGTTTTGGCAAGTTATGTAATCGCAATCGACCCCTTCCTTCAGAAAGCTATAAAATGGAAACGCACTATTTGCAAATACACAATTCCATAATCACCATTTATTATCAAACAAGAACAGAAAATTTCAATTGGAGGTGTTCACTTTAAGTTTAAAATCAAAAATATGTATTGCAATGAATTCCTTTCACGATTTTCACGTGCCAATACCTCTAATATATTAACAAAAACCCCTTTGATATAAGGATTGCGATGTCGTAATGAAGGTGGCGACCGGGTAGGTAGTTGTACCCAGCAGGCCGACCCTGGGGAGGACACAGCCAACCGCAGAAGCACACAGCGGCTGCGCCTGTGATATTCGTCTTCTCCGCAGGCCGGTCGCGGTCATCTGGGGCTCGGGACGCCGCGACGCGCCAAGACACCGGCAACGGTTAGGGCGGTGGGGGCAAAAACGACGTGAGCTCGGTCGTGGTGGCCTGGAGGCCGGCGAGATCAGAGATGGCGCAAAAGGCAGACGTCGCGGGCGCCTGCGACGAAGCGAAGGAAGGAGGTGATAGGAAGGGTGAAGGATGACGTACATGTCTCAAAGAATGAGGTTGGGGAGGGGGTCTAGGATGAGTACGGGGACGTCCGGGACGAGGAGGACAAGGTAGAGGAGGAGTTATAATGATGAAGAGACAAGGAACAGGATGATACGATGAGGAGGACAAGGATGACGACAAGGATGAGGAGGAAAAAGATGAAGACAAGGATGGGGAGGACAAGGATAGGGAGGAGAACAAGGATGAAGAGAACAAGGACAGGAGAAAAAGATGAAGAATTAAGGATGAAGAGATGAATGATGAAGAGATGAGGATGAAGGATAAGGAATGAAAAGAGAAGGATGAAGAGAGAAGGATGAGAGATGATGAGATTACGGATGCAAGAGATTAGGATGAAGAGATACGGATGAAGAGATAAGATAAGAATTAAGGAGATAGAGAACAATGATCTATTATCCAAATAACCTTTGAGGTAGATGTCCGGATGAAGAGGTCACATAGGGTGAAAAGAACAAGAATGAAGAGGACAACAATGAAGAGGACAATGATGAGGAGGACAAGGTTAAGGTGGACATGAATGTGTGTGACTAAGATGAGTGGGACAAGTACGCGGATGATTATACAGGTGCCAGGATGAGGAGGAACACAAGCACCACGAGGATGACATGGATCTGGAGGAGCCTATTAATGAGGAGGGCAAGGATGACGACAATGGGATGGGTGAGACGGATAAGGCGGAGGAGGAATAGTATGAAGAGGACTGGGACGAAGTGGCGTAGACGTATGAGAACGACCAAGATCGTGCGCTCGCCGCGAGGGCAAGAACGATGGGTACGATAGGAGCGCAAGTTGCGACGGCGGCGCAGAGGTCGACAGCCGCAGCCGGGGCGCGGGGGCGGCGGCGTCGGGAGGGCCGACTCTATCGCGCGGAGACAGATGGCGCCGCTATCGACAAGCGGCGGCGGTGGTCGGCGACCAGAGGTCAGCTGCTCTTTGAAATATGTCGACGCCCTCCCCGCGCGGTGATCGATAGCAGCACTAAAGTGTGAATAATGCTCCTTAATAGCGGCGAGGTCCCGGCCGGGTGATGTACGAGAGAGGGTCGCGGCCGCTGGAACCGCCACCACCGCCGCCGTCCCCGCCCGCGCCGCCGCGTAGGCCGTAAAACAATTCCAACTTGTGCCTTCGGCGCCACCCGCCGCCGCCGCCGCCCCCGCCGCCTCCTCGAACCTAACAGGTCGCCCGCGCGGATGGCGATCGCCCGCGCGATTGTCGCCTATTATATCGCACTTGCTCATGGCGGTTGATTTAACTACTCATTGGATCGCGCTCGCTCATCGTACTTGACATGCTATTCCATTCGTGTAAGTCTGAAGGTTGTTATGTCTTGAAGGCAAGAAGAGCACTTCTGTCGCAGAAAAGACTGCTCAGTAGCAGGATGGTTGAGAAATGAATCTTGGAATATATGGTCGTTTTATGCTTTTCTTAATCACGCATTTATAACACGATAAGAAATTAAGTATCTAAAGAGGGTGTGACATTCTCTCAGTACCATACAAGTACTACTTGGGTTGCAAAAAAGGTAAAAGTTGTTAGAAAGTTTTCCTGTTGAATCTGTTCTCTGAGAAAACATAAATATGTGAATTCATTTTAAAAATAAATATAAATTAATTCTATTTTTTATTTCAAAATCAAAATATTATATAAAGAATAAAGCTATTTTTAACTACGTACATTTTTATCATGTCACTTCTTCATCACTATTGTAATAAATGTTATCAACCACATCACATAAACGTGAATGCCATATTAAAAATCTTTAATGTATTCACAATTTTTTCAATTTAGCCCGACTAATATTGCACACTCATCATATATAATATCGGAAGAGAGTGCCTGCAGCTCCTCGATTAATTGTATTGGCTATCAAGAAGATAGAATTGAATTGCACACCAATTAGCATGTAATACAGAGCAAAGGAAAATATGAATACCGTTTGTCTCCGTCTCATGACAGAATCAGAAAGTCACAAAGGCTGGGTGTCTCGTTAGCGGAGATGAGAAGGTTTCAATGCCTCTTTAAGTATTGTATTTAAGTTCCTCAAACTGAAGTTAAAGTTTTAACTCATTTTCTTTTCCTGAAAGAGAATGTTCCTTTCAAATTCCAGTTCTTCTTCAAAAACTTCACAGTTATCCAGGTAGCATACGTTCTTTTATTTTATTTTTTATTTTTTGCTTCTCACCCTCTATATTCCTTCGAGAAACGTGCGGTCGGTTAAGTGATAAGTGGCGCACGCTAGACAGATTGATTCCCTTGTCATCCGTCCTCCCGCCCTTCTTCACTCTGCCTCATCCATCCCGGCCCACTGTTCGGTTTCCTCCCACCCCTTCAGAACCTCTAAGGTGATCTCTAGCACTCCCACCCCTTGTGGACTCCAATCCACTCCTCTAAATCCATTCCACTCTACTCCAATCTATCCTACCCCAACGTACCACATTCTACCCCAAGCCACACATTCCAAGTCCACGCTTTGCGCTCTACACCGATCCACTCCACCCCATCCACCATCATGTATCCTTAAATCAGCGCTGTTCATGGTTTCTCCAATTTACTATTTAAATCGTTTCTTCAATTTATACCAAGCTAATGCCAGAGCAGTAACCTAACAAACGGGCCGTAGACCGCGCTTTCTCTTTCCTTTTTCAATATTGTTCCTTCCTCTCCCCTTACACAGACACTTTCATACAAAATACATCGGGACCTTTGAGATTGTCCTAACTGGGGCGGTGCCCCGCTGGTGTTGTTTGGGGAAACCCCGCTATTCGCCAATAGGTCCGCACCGGATCTCACCATCCAGAAAGGGAAGACCACCGGCACCTCCCAAGGAAAATAATGCACTACACTTACGGGACTAACAACCTTATCCGTTGACACGTCCGTAATCCCTAACAATGATTTGGCGCTATGTTCTCTCCCAGTAGGGGGGGGGGGACACCACATCCTCGCAAGCTAACATGTAGGTCGGTACGAGATGTAGTTCTAGTAGTGGAAGAATATTTCCACCTCAAGGATATAAGACTTCCACACACATGAGATTAATGTCCATAGTAGTTGACGTACTCTATACCACAAAATAATCAATAAATCACCCCACCGCATGACATTTTCCCCATCTCCTTGTGCTGCATCCCTCCTTTTCCCATCTTCTCAGCTCGGCGCCTCCACTCCCGTGAACAGCCCGACCCCTCCGAATCTACCTCAGCGCCTCGTCGCGTGTGGTCCCGAAGGGCGAATAATTGGCCCGGTCGGGCCACGCGACAGTGTCGCCACCCTTTCGACAACAGCAGTCGCCCCATCGGCGCCTCTGAAATCTCCGCGTCGGCGTCGGCGAAGGCGACCGACGTTCGCGTCGCTCACGCCCTCTGTGGCGGCGGCCGCCGCCGCCCGCGCCCCCAGAACAATGGAGAAGCGCCTCGCCGTAAAAAAAGCGACAATCAACGAACAATAGTGCAACGGAAATCGTGACGGTAGGAACCGTATTATTGTGCGCCGTTCACGTGACGGCAGACGCCGCCGCCACCGCCGCCCCCGTCGGCCGGCGCACAGCCCGCGCGACGCGACGCGACGGCGCGAGGCGTAAGAATACGAAGAAAATGGAGAAGCGGAGTAGTAAAAAACAAGAGAATAAACGCCCCGACACGACAGTCTCACAAAATTGTCATTTTCTCCGTCGGGCTGGCGGAACCTGGAAAGTTTCCATCTTAATAAAAACATCGGACATTTTATAAGAATTTCTGACGTGTAGGTTACGTGAGGATAATTTTATAACGATATATCTTTGCGAGGGCGTCTCGTTTTTGCGCCGGGGAAGGGACGTTAAGAGTGGGGAGGAAGGGGGAGAGGAGGAGCGCAGCTTATCGTTATGGCATAAAGACAGGAAAGGCGACCGCCATTTCGTGCGATTGCAGTGACGCTCCGGCACGAACAAACGACGAGCGCGATCCGAAACAATGCGACAGTCGCGGCCCCCCACCCCCGCCCTCGCTCGAGCGAGACTCCCTCGCCGGCCGCGCGCTCCGCCACCTCCAAGGTTCCCTCCATTGTCATTGAGCACTTCAAACTGCAATATGTTTGCTTTTTTGCCGCAGACATGAAAGCTTTACGCTTTGCTGAGTATTATTCTTGATTATCGTGCCTAATTACTTTTATATATAGCCTGTCTCTGGTACCCGCTCTTGCCGTGCCCTCTCATGAAGTATCCTGTGTGATTACTTCCATGCACATATTAATTATGGGCGTTATCAGATGAGGCCGTTAATTGTAAACGGAAAAGGATGTGGTCAAGTACTGCGGGAAGCTTTCTGTGGATGATGGTGCTAGTTTGGGAGCTTCGTTGTTCTGCCCAATACGTTTCCTTCTTTTGGAAGCATTGTTCTCTTTAAGTTACGATAACCTGGTAGAAGTGATATTACCACTACGGTTGTTCATTTTAAAAAAGAGTTTTCAGTCATCAACTCAATTATGAGGTAAATAAAACAAAGTAATATTCGAAAATATACGTACGTATAGTTCTACGCCCAATTTAATGTATCATTAATGCATTTTTTCAGTCATACCTAATTTATTATCTTTGCACACTTCTCCAACGTATTTTCTTATCATTCCCCTTCTCTCTTATTTGAAGGGTGTGATTCTTATATTTGATACCTTATTTTTCACATTTGCCTTCAATCTTTCTCATTCAATTCCTCAGACTCCAAGGCTGCGGGATGAAAATCAAATCAATTTTTCAGGGTTTTCATTCGCCCTTGGCAGTTTCATCCGGGGTCGGGGGATTCCCAGGAGCGCTGTTCCGATACGCGTCGTCACTCCGATTGCAGCCGGCTTTGGATTCAATTGAAGCTTCCCCTGGGACGCGCCGTGCCACGCCTGTGCTTCCAGCATCACTGGCTGCTGCTCACAAGCAGAGTGGTGTGAAGTCTCTGGTGGATTTCAAACACATCGGAATTTCTCTTTCTCGTTATTCTTTCAAATAACCACGTTGAACTAAATCTACCTTTTCAGATCAATTGACCCTGATTGACGCTGATCACCGATAATTGTATTGTAAAGTTATTTTATGTTGTCATTAGTTCCTTTGGGTTAAAATTAAACGAGACTTTATCTCTTGGTGTTAGTGATGTATTAATATTTAATGAATGGTATAATTTTTGAAGACAATCGTATAATTTTTCTGAATTCATGCTAGTATTCTTTAATGAAAATTTTCAGAATTGAAATGCATAAAAACGAATTGCGTTTGAGTTTCTTTCCTTCTTTTTTTTGAGAAATTTCATTATATTACTTCATTGTCTGCGCTGTGGGAGGGTCTCTAACAATAATACTGATTTTACTCAATTAACTTGACGATAATTTGTAGTTGTTCGAAATAAGTATTTTCATTTTTTTTATCTGGTCATAGTTACAACAATGTAATCAGAAAGTCTGTTTTCTTCTTGCAGAAATTAAATGGATTTAGAGACAAAATCCAATTAGTGTTAGGTCAAATTTGGCCGCTTCTTTTAATCGTCGAAAATTAGCTATAGAACACCCATTGTGTAGATGTTTGAGGTAGCGAGACTTCAATATTTGTGCCCATTTTCGGAGCCTCCTTTGTCTTTCCTCTCCCTCTTCCTGCACTTTTGCATTCTACGAGGCCCTCCTCCGCCACCAGTCTGCGCATCCCGTGACCTTCGACCTGCGAAGTGTCTGGGCGCGCTGTCGCTCCATCGTTTCCCCCCAAAGAGTTCCCCGGCGCATTTGTTCGTTCGGGAGGGGGCGAGCGCGCCAGCCCACTCGGCCGCCGAGGGCGCGCGAGCACACTCGCAGGGCGAGAACGCGAGCGCGCGCGACTGCACAGAGGTGCCGTCGCCGCCCCCG
>BOPP01000075.1:2276520-2301738 GCA_017312745.1 Gryllus bimaculatus
AAATTGATAATTTTTATCAATTAACTTCTTTGCGTATTTTTGTCTTGTATGATTGGGAAATTCTGCCAAATTGCAACATTATGTTTTTCATTAATCAAAATCTGCATGTGCAAACTTCTGGCATTTTCATGATGTGAAGAAAACAGTGACATTGGTACGGCGCATAGAAACAGCCAGTCTTGAAAAATTTGCGAGATTTGCAATAGATAGTATGTAATAGATGTGCTCTCAGATGCGATTACTAAATACTTATTTTTTATTGAATTCACTTTTAATCGAAATTTAATTTGCGAAGTTCAGATATAATTAAGAACACTTTACAAATTTTAACAGTCTGTAAATATTACAATTATGAACATTAAAGTGATGTGTTGAACACATGAAAAACAAAAATGATTCGATGCAACACAATTTTAAGGAATTAGCACTTTATATGTCGTTCTAATGGCTTTATTCTGCTTAAATATTAAAATGGGATTTTTAATAATTTAATTAACAATTTTATCTGAAACCAATCGCAAAGTTTACTTAGAGTTTTCCTGAATTTCGTCTTTCCACAAACTGTTTCAGTAATTATGTTTGGGCGCTTAAACTTCTAATATGAATCCCTTTAGGTCTTGCTAATTCCCAAAGGTGTTTCGTTCCGGTAGTTGTATGAGAGAAAACGAGGTGATAAACAATGATTAACGCTACATCGTTTGACGCCAGTATGTTATGACACGCTAATTTAAACCCAAATCTAACGCTTTCCTATCAACGCATCTATTTCGGTACTCAGTTTCTTGCATGACTGTAATACGGCTAGATGAAACAAGGGGCATTCGTAGAAGCGATATTCCTCTTGTACTTAGTCATAACGTTTGTGGGCTTATTATATACTGCACGTTATGTTATGAGCTGTTTATTGGCCCTATCTGCAAAGCAGTTAATATGTGATGTTTATTAATTATTATTATTATTATTATTATTATTATTTGAAATTAAAATGTGCATGTTTTGAAGAAAATATCATATGCAGTGTAGACAAAAAAATATTAGCCATATACTATTTGAGTTGTCCACGTCCTAAATTAATTTGGTGTACATTGCCTATTCAACTTCTACAGTTTATTTAATCACGAATTTCCCCACCGTTTAGACTTACAAAGCATTGCAGAAAACAGACGTTTTTGCACGCATTTCGTGCTTTAATGTTTTTATGATTTAACATTCTCTTACTATTAGAGAGACAGGTGTTCTAATTATTATATTAAAAAAACTACTTAAATATATCATATGTATTAGGTGATTCTTCGGATTCGCTATTTAGATTAAGTAGGTAATAGGCAACAAATGTACATTGAAATATAATTCGACATGCTCTTAACAACAGTTGGTGATTACAAAGATAGAAAAATCAGAGGTAAAAAAATGTATTTCGTTATTATTCTCAATTGTTTTATAACAATGTCCGCTATTTATATAATCATTTTTGTGCAATTTCCTCATCAACATTTACTTGGCATACTATATTCCCACTACATGACAAGGGGGGGGGGGGAGATCAATGCGAGAACTGGCTTGTAGTTGGCAGGCGACACCCGGATGTGGGAAAAACCGGCAAGTCGACGTGTAAGTCGGCGCCCGAAATCTGTCCCTAAGAGGGGTAAAACCCCCGCACCTCTCAAGATAAAATTGTGGCAAATAATACAGATCTGAAGTTGATGCCGATGGGAATCAAAATTCTCACTTAATTCCACATCATTTTCATAATTCTTTTCTTCAAAGGCATCTTGACGAGTGAGGACGGTGATTTGTCGCAATGTTACCAGCCTGGCAGCTGCCATTCCCTCAAGACGCGTCACCAAACCCGCTTCCCGTTCAGGTGGCAGGAGTAAACTGGAAGTGTCGGCTGGGCAGCGGAGAGACGCGACGGTACGAAATGACAGAGGATGGCGGCGAGAGGGACGCGAGGGGGCCAGGATGAGAGGGATGCGAATGGGACGGGAACGGGCGGACGGGAACCTTGCATGGAATGAACGGGTTGGGACGGATGGACGGAGGGAGCGGATGCGTTAGTTCAGGACGGGTCGAGACGAGATGGGCTGACGGCCGGATCGGGCGGCCGTAGTTTGGGCAGAAAATTAATTCAAAGTTTGAAGACCAACGTTTCAGAAACGTGTGTAAATTAATAAATATGTTCATATCATTTGAACTTTATCTTTATGGAGTGTGGTTGTAAGAAAATAAATCCGGGTATAAATTTAGACAAAGAAACAAAAAGATGAATATTTCAATGCAATTTATTCGAGCCGATAAAGGAGAGGAGGAGAAACGAGGAGGAGAGATTTTCATCGGGTATAAACTAATGAAATTATGTGGGAATAGTTATATTAGCGACAATTTCAATAAAATAACTTTTCGGATTTTCCTGATCACAAGCCCAAGTTTCTTTTTCAAATTGTCAGTGCCGTTTCTCGCATCTGTTCGTCGGTTTGTGAGCGGCCTAAACTATTTATAGGATTTTTCCCAAAAATAATATTCCCCAATGGTTTTCCCATACCACAACGGTGCGATTTTGGGCACGCACACGTGCCCAATATAAACAAATATTGCACGCTTTTTTTAAGTACTCCCGCAACATGTTCCATATAATCAATAACATGTGATTACATTTCAAATGATAAATTCAGTAATTGTATTGTATATCTTGATTGCTGGTTACCTTTATTCTAAAATTCGTTATGCATACTTGAACATAATAAAATTTTGTACAGGTGAAAAGGCTACGTACACGCAACGTTTTCTCAGAAAGTTTCTTGTGATTTAATAAAAACTTGAAGAGTAACAGCCTCAAATAGAAATAGAAATATAATGACTATGCGATAGATGGCAATATTAATATTGGCTGCGAAAATTTACGTAATATAATAACCAGCATTTTTTTCATAAATGAACACATAATTATACTTAGAACTCAGATAAAAGCTCGAAAAAAACCACCTCAATGCACGCAATAAAGCGGCACCTTTTTCTCTAAGACGCAGTATCGAGCGGGGGCGCTGAAGGGAGGGAGAGTCTTCGGCCGGAGTCTCCGGCGCCTGCGAAAGGCGGACCGAAGGAAGGGCTCGGGCCGCCTCACGCCAGCCTGCGACAGCAGCGGCCGCGTCCGTAATCCTTAGCTATTATTTACCGAATGACGAAGCTAATTGTGCCGGCTTCTTCGCGGCGAAAAGCTGTCTCGGGCGCGCCGGCGCATCGAGAGGCGCAGGTCTGGGGTGGAGGAGGGTGAATGGGCGAAGCGGTAAGAGAGGAGGTGCGCCACGCGCAGAGAAAGGAGGTAACGAGCGTGGAGAGAGTAGGTGCGGAAAGGTGGATGAACGGAACCAGGGAGAGGGAAAGCACACGCGCTCGCGACAGGCGCGCTCGCAGGCAGAAGGGAGGCGAGCGAGGCGAGCGCAGGAGGATGAAGAGAGGCGAGCGGAGGGGAGAGGGAGGGCGAGCGGAGGCGAGCGTAGGGCGAGCGGAGGGCGAGGGAGGGCGAAGCGGAGGGCGGAGGAGGGCGAGCGTGGGCGAGCGGAGGGCGGCGGAGGGCGAGCGGGAGGCGAGCTGAAGGGCGAGCGAGGGCGAGCGGATGGGCGAGCGGAGGCGAGAGGAGGGCGAGCGAGGGCGAGCGGAGGGCGAGCGAGGGCGAGCGAGGGCGAGCGAGGCGGAGCGGACCGGGCGAGCGGAGGGCGAGCGAGGGCGAGCGGAGGGGCGAGCGGAGGGCGAGCGGAGGGCGAGCGGAGGGCGAGCGGAGGGCGAGCGGAGGGCGAGCGGAGAGCAAGCGGTGGGTGATTGGTGGGCGTCGAGCGGGTCGGGTAGAGGGCGGGCGGGAGGAGGACGGGACCGCAGCGAAAGGCTCTGTGCTTCAGCTTCTGGAAATCGCTGGCGAAATTGAAGCGAGACGCGGGCGGACGTTAACGAGGCGCTGGAGAGGAGGCTGCTCGCTGCCGTGGCTCCATCGAAGGTCGCGACAGCAGATGCCAGCGCCTTCCGACGGTTGGGACTGGGCGGCCAAGAGGACGACTCGCACTGCCGTGTCAGGGCGCTAGTTTTTGAGTATCGTGATTCGAATTCCGTCTACAGCGAACGAAGACATATGTTAACTGCTAATACTTTCTAGATATTTTGACTAATTCTGAGTTTTTTTTTCAATTTTTAAATATTATGAATCATCCTTAGCAATTAGCTATTGTTGATCCATATCTCTTGAAGAACGCGAGTAGTATACTTGCTAGGCGCCTTCTCCCCGATACGAAGCGTCTGGCCGTTCGTCCCCTCACTTTTTCCAGTGGTTACTGGATCGCACGTCAGAGAAGCCTGCAAGCCCACGGCGCCTCACCAGGACGTCAATTCCACGCGCCCGAAGCGCATCCACCGCCTATGCCACAACTGACTCCGCTAAGCCACTGCCATAGCTGACTTTCACTACGTGCCGTTACTGTTGTTTTTCAGTGTTATTCAGTTCATCAGTACCTGCGCAGACGCCGTCATCATTACTCCCACTATTGCCCGCCCCCGCAGTCTCTGTCGCCGGTTAGAACTCAACAGGTGTTGCAAATGTAAAAATTATTTTAAAACCTGATCATTTCAAGCCCTTCCGCTCACTAACAGCAAAACAATCCCGGCACAAGTGAAGACCACAATGAATATTTTCACAAAACGTCCATACTTATTCTGGCTTTCAACCTCATCACAAACTTCCAAAGCAGTACCATTATCGTCACCATCACTGATGACATCGGAATTGCAAACGGCTTCTCCATGACTTTTACAACCTCTAATGCTCTCTTCTGACGCCTCTAGTGCCCCATTCCATTCCCAACCTTTTTATAGTTAGCTTCAAAACTAGTATGCAATTACCAGCAGGACACAGCCAAGACCCTTACCAATACGCCTACCAAACTCACTATACTTTCACCCTCACCAAAACTATCGCCACTAACAGTATCTTGAAGCTTCCGAATTAGTGTCCAACCCCCTTCCCCCCAACACCTTCCTCGCTACCCCACCTCCACAACAGAGTTCATCATCAATGTTCACCGCCATCACCTTCCAAGCGACGCCACTCCCACAACCGCGATCACCGCCGTGGCCGGAGTCGGCGTCTTCGCTGTCGAGCTAGGGCGACCCTCGCATCGACGCCTTCGTAATTAGGGTCGGCGCGGAGGAAGATGTCGGAGGGCCGGGGACGAGGAAGGCGTTCTACCCGGCGGAGGATACTCGACTCTTCGCGGCCCGCACCTACCGCCCGCGCTTAATTGATCAATATAATTACCCACTTAGCGAGGCTACTTCCACACAATAAACAAAATATCGCGATAGGATTAAAATTATAAGCAAGTTAGAGGGGACGAGGGATCGTGCGGGGCCCCGAGGCGGTCGCGTCGGAGGTGGCGGACAAGATGGCGCAGGCGATAGAATAAGTTACAAGAGCGTTACAAGATTATGCGAAACGCTGCTAACGTGATGATATTATCTCTTCGTAATTTACCCCAGTTGCGTTTTATTTAATTTATATGACGTAGCGTGGGGACTTTATTGACACACTGTTTCATTAAAGTGTTCAATTTATGATGTTAACAAACATTGATATTGAGGCAAAGAATCAGTTTCATGTCGCTGATTTATGGCTGAAAGGATATTTCAGTATACGTGTTATCACGACGGGTGAGAGGGCTTTTACGTGGTCAATTTAGAAAACATCCATCATATCTCTGAAACGGGTAAGTTTGTGTCTTTATGTGTTCTCAAAATTTGCAACAGAAACAGCAATAATACATTTTATAATAATAATAATAATAATAATAATAATAAAAATAATAATAACAACTTAAGTACCCGTGCAAGAAATCTCGGATGTTAAAGTTAAGCCCCATTTTTTCCTAAGGGTGTAAATCTGAAACATGGGAACTTGTGGTCTGTTTCCACCGTTGTTCCCTCCACAATTAGGTACACAGCACTTGTAGAAAGCGACAAAATGTAAAATGAATGGTTCCACTCCACGCATAAGAAACAATCTTCATCAGTATCAAGCAACTATTAATAGTACTACTTCTAGTTGTTGCTGCGAGAGCAAATCTTGAATTAATAATTGTGCAAATAAACCTCGACAGTCTGCGCAAATCACGGTGTACACAGACGTAAATAGTAAAAGATAGAGGAATCTAAGCCTTCTAAGCGTAACGTCACAAATATGGCCACCATTACCACGGATTGAATGTAGGTGGCATTGAAAGTATCGATATTTGCTGAACCGGCAAAAAATAATAGAATGTTGATGAATATCTCATCAGGTCACTGTGTGAGAAACGTTTCTTTGAGATCTTTGGCCTCAAAAGTTTAGTTTTCAATGCTCTAGAACGCTTCGTTTAGGAGTTATTTAACGATGTAACTGACTGATTGGACATGCATTAGGCATGAATATTTAGATACGTATTTAAACAAATCTTTCATACTTTTAAAGTCAAAGTGCAAGTCGTCACGTCTCCGTGCAATTCTCTTTCTTTAGAGATCTCCTTTATGAGGATCAGTTGCGAGTGAGAGCCGCAAAAGGTATATATACTATTGAAATAATATAGGAGGCGATAATAATAAAACAATTACAATTTAGTATTACAAAGTAGCTTGCGAGCGAATAGTATATAACCAGTAATTATCTATGTATGTGTGGATGGAATACTTCTAAATTAAACGATCAATCATATTTCCATCGGAATCTTCGCAATGAATTCTCTTGAGCTTAATAACAACTCAGCAAGTCAAATGTCAAAATATACTCGTATCAGTTAGAGCTCGAATTAAAGACAAGAATGATGTCCCAAGTACCTTTGCATGTCGTAAAGCGCTTACAGATGCCATCGCCCGCCGGGCACAGGACGCGTTTTTGAGGCTCTTATTCCTGCGAGGTAGGAATGAACTTTCTTTCCACTTCGCTCTAAACGATCTTTACTCATGCTACATGAATCTCGTTGCAGTCAAGAGCACTCACAAATTTCAATGCAAATCAGCGACGTGAGACGTCTGTGAAGCGTTTATTCGTGAACAATTCTTCCCATTGCGCACGATTCACAACGCACTTGTTATACCGATTTTATCGTGCCGAGCTGCGCCATCGTATTCACTCCATTTATAACAGATAGACGACATCATTCTCGCATCTTGACACAAAAATTACACCGTCCGTCCGCCTCTCTTCACTATTACCGACTCATCAGAAAGCCTCGAAACGCGCGCCTTTAGCCAGAGCGAAAGATAAAATTCACTCCGCAGGCGGAAAAAGGAGGCTCGGCACGGACGCATTCTGCGTTTAGGCAAAGGCGCCCTTTGAAAGTCATTCGATGTGGGAACCCGCCGCGGGGGAATTTCAGCATAATAATTCGCCTTGAACTAATGCCCGCTGGCCCGCGCCGCGCCGCTCCGCTCCGCTCTTCAGATTTTTATCATTCAAACCGACTTCCGGTCGTCACACAGGCCGAGGGGCTGGTTTCGCCTTTTGCCCGCCAAGGCGGTTGGTCATTTGGAAGTCGGCGCTCGGAAGCGGAGGGACAGGAAAGGCCGGGGACGGACGTGGGGCCAATTAGAAAGGCGTGCGATGCCTCTGCGGCTGGACGTCTGGTTCGTCCCGTCGACGTCTCAGGATTGATTCGATTCAGATGGCTGAATTGTCGCTCATCGCAATACGATACTTCAGACTTCTTTTCCATAATGTTGCGTAAAGGAATTGGAATATAATCTCCTTTTGCGAATCATTTAAATACGTATCTAAATATTCATGCCTAATGCATGTCCAATCAGTCAGTTACATCGTTAAATAAATCCTAAACGAAGCGTTCTAGAGCATTGAAAACTAAACTTTTGAGGCCAAAGATCTCAAAGAAACGTTTCTCATACAGTAACCTGTTGAGATATTCTTCAACATTCTATTATTTTTTTGCCGGTTCAGCAAATATCGATACTTTCAATGCCACCTATATTCAACCCGTGGTAATGGTGGCCATCTTTGTGACGTTACGCTTAGAAGGCTTAGATTCCTCTATCTTATACTATTTATGTTTGTGTACACCGTGATTTGTGTAATACGATACTTCAGACTTCTTTTCCATAATGTTGCGTAATGGAATTGGAATAGAATCTCCTTTTGCGAATCATTCTGAACTGACCTCACAACCGGTCAAAAGCTACCAAATAATAAATGTTCCCGGTTTTTGAAAAATAAATAATGTGTACCTTGAATCAAACAGCAATATAGTGATCGACTCCTAGTGTACATGCATTTTTGTTCATGTTACATGTGATATTTATTTATATAATCTTCTAATATGGGACATCATAATGAATTTATGAACATTTATACATAGCATTGAAAAAAATCAAAATGGAATATCCATAGTTTCATTAGGATGTGAAGTTTTAATACGTACTACATACATTGAGAAACGCCAAGCTCTTGACGTAACAAAATATACAATAATACTTTCCTTGACACTGATTGGAACAACGATACTCAATATTTGAGTAGTGTAGATTGTCGTACACATGAATGCCATTAGAATCCTACTTTGTGATTCTGACGAAACGCAATGCAGAAAGGTTTGTGGAAATGATGCCACTAATGTAGCTCTGTTTCCAGTTCGCCCAGGAGGCAGTGTTGATTTAGTGATTCGATTGCGTTTGGTCCCTCTAAGCATTCTCGTAAAACGCCATCTCTCGGCCATTACCGTAACCAAACAAAACCAGTGCCTCCTTGATTTATGACTACGATACACAAATTACAGGAAACGTCTCTAGAAAATGTTCCTTCACAAAATGGATATTTAATTCGTCCACATAATATTCTGTTAGCAACAAGAAAAAGGCGACTTCCTTTGAACTGTCATTTTTTGAAAGTCGATTCGTCTTCATTTAATAACAATATGTCATGGTTGTTAGTCATCACTGCGTCCAGAACAGGAAGCGTGACATCACCCGGGTGTCTTTCCAATGAACGGCTCGAAAAACGACGGTCCGCGCCCGGCCGTGGAGGGGGAGGGGGAGGGGGAAGGGCCGGAGGACGACTGGACGGCGTCTGCTGGGCGGCGGAGGGCGGCACTGGACGGCGGCGGGGGGCGTGGTCCGGCCGCGTTAATAAATGACTGCCTCCTCTCCGTCTTCACCCCTTCGTCCAAGATGCCTTACAACTCACGAGGGTAGTGAATCCGTTGTGTGTGTGTGTGTGTGTGTGTGTGTGTGTGTGTATGTACCGACGAAGATAGCCAGGGCAACAACACTCTGTCACCGCAGTGTCTCTGACCGAAAAGTCCTTGACGTTTCGAGTTCTGACTGTGGCAGATTTTCGACACTATCTAGATAGTTTCTTTGAATTCAGCAGAATGACAGGAGGAGATTTCTAGCGGTTCTGATCAGTAATTTTCCGAGGTTTCTCCAATCAATACCAGGCGAATGTCAGGGGAGGGCTGTAAAACAGTCAAGAACGACTCCGGATCTTCCTTTCCCCCTCCTCTCTCATTGCACATACTCGTGTGCTTAGATTTAAGTGCAGTATTCTACCACACACATAGTCAGTAAAAAGTTGGAGTTGACACCGATTCAGACTATGACTCACTGGCGGAGATACCTGAAGAAGAAAACTCCACGAAACGATGTATTGGTCGCCCGTTGATACCACGTTGCAGTAGAAGAGAAACAACGCACACCTATAACATTCACTACCCTAGCGAGACATGTGACCTTAACAATTGGGCCGTCAAGAAACATGAAATAGTTACTCAATCAAGCGTTTCGTGTGTACAGTAAACTCTCAATTATACGAGGTCATTGGGATAGAGACTATCTCGGATACTAAAAAGTCAGATAACGCTGAATTTATTTGGTAAAAGGCGAAATAGAATAAAATATCAAAATGCAAATTAATCAACACAAATAAATGGGATGTACACATTTACTATTGTCACAGGGAGCAAAAACTAAAACGGAGGTGGCAGTACTAAACTACATTTGACGACCGAATCTGATTTTTATCAAATTCGGGGAAGTTCAAATATTCCCAGATGTTAATGTATATCACTCATGCCGTTTCCTTACTACATCGGGAACTAATTTACACACTTGTATGCGCCTTTTAAAAAATGTTATTATGTTTTTTTTCGAACCTTTGATAAACCCGGACCCTGGGCAGAGAAGAATTATCCGTCTACTGTGAAGTCTATTGAACTGTGAGAGAATAAAGCAGAGTATTTCTGTAGTAATAAAATTAAGAGTATTTTCTGCCAAAGATCATTTTTAGAACAAGTAAAATGCAGTACTCATATTTTCTATATATTAAATCAACTACTCATATTTTCGAAAAAATGTTCATGATCTTTTTTCAAGATCTGAGAACTATATATGTTTTTCAGGAAAAATCTTTATCATTAATATTGTAATTGAAGGAAGATGCAAAAAAATTGAACTTTTACATTTTTGAAAATCTGGAACTTTAACGAAAACTAGAAACAGAATGATCACAGACTTTTTTCTGTATTTAAAAAAAATAAGACATCGTTGAAATGGTTATTTGTTTCACTATTCGAGGGAAAATATATTTCTGACATTTGAGGACATCATCCCCTATTATTTATTAAATCATTTGTTTTATCATTTATTTGTAGTTTCATAATTTGATAACGTGAGATATTGGTCTACTTTTGTTACCCATATATTTTAATATTTTCTGTTACAGGTAGAACAATTGGAATAGTTGGTTTTGTACTTTCAAACATTTTTAGAATTAGAATTCGAGAAACTTTACAATTGGCGAGGAATTATTTCAAATACTGCTACATATCTTTTTTTACAAAATAATCAAAATAACAATAAGTATTTTCATTACGAGAATGATAGGGCAGAGCTTGCTATTGTCAAGAACTACAATACGAGATGTTCGTATCCGTAGCTGTTCTTCTTGTATAGTTTGTTAAAATACTTTAACAAAGTTAAATGTTAAAACTTAATTATTATTGAGTAAAACTGTGTAAGTAATATTTATAATCTTTTAATGAATATTTATTCTTAATTTTCACAATTATTTATTTCCCCTTCATTTTTATATTAAAGAAAAGCTTGTAGAACATGATGAAGCTTGAAATAAGATAATTGTAGTAATACATGTTCGTCATTCTAGCAAAAAATTCAAATTCTGCATGCCTTATTGCCATCAAATTCAACCTTTTATTACTGACAATTGTTGATCCTGCTGCGAGACACGTTCTCGGTTTGAAAGAGTCGGTAGTGACAAAATGGAAGAACGTTAGTCTTCATGAAGCGTGAGTATGGACCGTTTCGAGTTGACGGTCTTAATGCGAGAAAATTGGTGACTTCAGATCGAGTGACGTGGCCTTTTCTATTAGCAATGGCACACTCCATACGAACAGCAAACTTAGCATTCCAGTAGTAATCTTTGAGCATTGAGGAGAAGTTCATTACTTAAAAATGGTTGCAGTTAACAGAGAAAGCTTCAGAGAGATTTACTGGAACGAATATGACCATTGAACGTAAGTGCCATGGACTTGAGTTTCAGACTTACAATATTTTGTAAATGCTATGTATTTACATTTCATAATACTTGTGGTATTTTTGAGTTCAGTTCTCATTATGATTTGTGATTGTTCTCTGTCGTCTCGGTTTCCCAATTTATCCGTTCCAATTAGGAATTCTTTAAATTATTATCTTATCATGTGGAATAGGTATACATAAATCTTGTATTTACACTAATGGACTACAATAATATTGTATAAGTAGAGTCAATCGATTAGTCAATCAAATTGTTGTTTTTACTATGTCGATATAGCATATCTTGTCTACATCGACTATTTTAATTTTTCCCAAATCTCGGCTCCCATTAATTCATGTAGTCTCCTAAGTGCTGACACATGGCTAGGTTGATATCTAATACACGGAATCAAATCTGATGCCAATCAGAGCAATTATCGATTAATTTTCAATTTTGACCTTATATTCCTCTGTTTGAGCACCTAATGAAACAATTTGTGATTTTATTAGAAATTGTTTGTTTCTATCTTGTCATTCAAAAACGTTCCGAGTGTGGATAAGAAAGATGTGTTTAAATCATGACAGTAAATATTTCTCGTGCAACAGACAGTGACAGACACCTCGAACGAGTATTCGTCTCCATCAGCCGCCGCAGCATTGCAGCTCGTACAAAAAGACCCTCACGCAGTCCTCCCCATCTGCGCAAGAAATGTAACATGCGCAGGCCAAGATTAACAACCGCCATTGGCGACCGGTGCGCGAAGAAAAGTTTTAAATGGAGTCAAGAAAAGCGTGTTCAGAATACCCGTATTTACTCACACGCTTATCGCGAACGCAATATCGCATGCAGCGACCCCACCCTCCCGCACCCTCCCTCTTTAGCCCGCGCTACCCTCCAACCCAAGAGCCGCTCTCCCGCGGAACTCGACGCAGCAAAAAAGTCTCCAACTGAAATTTTTCACGTGCGCCCTGGATCATTTACTATCTGTATTGCCAGAATTTCGCGTTTCTACGTTACGTGCGTCGTAATGCGATTTTATTTCGTCATTTTTCGTCCGGCGGCGGCCCACACAATAAAAGGAAAAGGGCGGGCACGTTGAATATAGATGACATTCCTGTAGTAATGAGCAAAATTCTTAACTGAATTCGTTCTCCGCGGGGCTGAACGCGTAGAGGCATCGCAGTCGCCGTTCTTTTTCACTCTCTCGTATTATTTCATGCGGGGAACTTTTCCCCTCAATTTATCTCGGGCGGCGCTGTCGGCGTGGCCCTTGGCCTAATCTCGCAACGACGCGCGTCGCGACTGGCATTTGTTTAATCTTACGCCGCGCGCGGGTGGAAGTGGACCGCCACCTTCAGTGGGTGGAGGGGCGCGAGAAATGGGATGGCCAAGGGCAGCGCGGAATTGGGCGCTGTGCGCTGCGCTTGCGCACTGGGATGGAATGCGCCCGCTGGTAGAGGATAATGCGCGACTGCCTTGAGGTTTCTGGCCAGCTGATGGCAGGGGATCCTATTGGTTTGAGTTCTACGTGGCAGGATTTGCGACGCTAGCTAGGTCGAATTCAGACGCTGCCTGGAGGAAAATTCTGGCGGCCGGCTGCTCTGATCGGTAGTTCCATATTCGATACGGTATCCGATCGGTATTCCGTGGTTTCTTCGATCATTACCGTGCGATTGCTGGAGAAGTACCTCAACAAACGGTCCACGGACCGCGCGTGATCTTTCTTCGTTTTCTTTGTCCTGTACTCACCGTACACGTACACTTACATGCTCTACACTACCACACATGCCGGGAGACCCGTCGGGAGCTTAGCGCTTGTCCCGACTGGAGGGGTCCTGCTGATGGGGGAAAACCCTGGGACTCGAACTGTAAATCGGCGCTGGATCTCGCCATCTAGCGGGGGACCTTGCCACCTCCCGCGATAAAAAACAGCACTACGCTTACGGGACTACTGACCTTATCAGTTGACACGTCAGGAATGACTGATCAATTAATAATATAACCTGGGCAGCTAACCTATAAGGTTCTAAGGAGCAAGAGGAGAAATGTGTGTCGAAAATTAAATAGTATGGAAGATTTTTTTAATATTATCATGATTGGATAGTTTAGTAAGTTAATGATTTGGTAATAAGAATGAATTTTGAAATTCGGAAGATGGCGGATTCTGCAAATGATGGTGCCAATTTGTTGGTGGTAGGACAAAGCAGTGAGCAATTAAAAATGGAATGACATTATTTTTTGAAGAAATAATTTTCCGAGAGTAACTGAAGGGACACATATACGGAGTACGGAAGAAGGAAATGTAGCCACTGGCTTGATAATGAGTAAAGTCTCGTCTTGTAAATTTAGAAACCCAATATATTTTACGTATGTATACGTGCAAGAACTATATTTGCAAGTGAACACCAGTGGTCTGCAGCAGCAAAAATGATATTCCTAGGTATCTAACGAATAATATAACATTTAGTTTCTCACTTAAACAGAAGCTGCTTACTTTTCTGGCAATTTGTGTGATATTAAAAATTAAATCTTGGAGCTTGGAAACCAGCGAACTTTCAATCTTTCTTTACTCAAGAGAGAAGGTTATTTTCAGATACTTTTTCAGTTTTCGAGGATAAAAAATTAAAAATCGATCGCTCTTTTCCCAGTCACTTTGTGCGGAATTTCATAGCGTGACGTCTGTTTCCTAACGTTTAAATTTTCTTTCCACGCGCAGATGACACCAGAAACGTCGCGCAATCTTTCTCAACTGCGTACCCATACACATTGCCTCACTCGTGAGACATCTCTCCACTTCTTCAGCAGCGACATCAGAAGGCCTCGATCTCCGCCCCGCCCCGCCGCGTTCCGCCCGCGGCTGCCCCATCGCTACCCCTCCGCCCCGGGGGCTCCAATTTGATGCCCGTCGAGTGTGACTCCCGTAATAACGCTATCGCGCGTCCGCAAAAAGACGTTATTCCGAGCATTAGCGCTGAATTTTTAAAGTTGTGTGAGCACGTGATGGGACGTAATATAATTATTTCTTTCCGTGTCTCGCGTCTGGAAGTTCCAGTGCGTTCCACTCGGAATAATGTTCCGAGAATTTATTACTCCGGTGCTTAGATGTAAAAACAACAGAACGCTATACGAGGTGAACTCTTCTTTTTCTTGCGAGGAGGCAGCGGAGCAGCGCTAGGGGGACATGCGACGGCCGTAACTGTCGCACGTCGCCGCCGCGAGCGCGAGCGTGCGCGGAGGGGGCGTGTGGACCTGATGGCGCTGGCGGCGGCGGTAGCAGGGGTCTTTATCGCGCGTTCTCAGACCATGAGTTCCCTTGTGAATGTTTCTAAATGTGCATTCTTGTGTTCTTATGTGTACTTGTTCGAGTGTGTGTGTTCGTTTGTGTGCTTGCGTGCGTGTTCGATTGTGTGCGTGCGTGTTCGTTTGTGTGCGTGTTCGTTTGTGTGCGTGCGTGCGTGTTCGCTTGTCTGTGTGCTCGTTTGTGTGTTCGTTTGTGTGTGTGTTCGTTTGTGTGTGTGTTCGTTTGTGTGTGTGTTCGTTTGTGTGTGTGTTCTTTTGTGTATGTGTTCGTTTGTGTGTGTGTGTGTGTGAGTTCGTTTGTGTTCGTGCGTTCGTGTGTGTGTGCGGGTTTTCGTTTGTATTCGGTTGTGTGTGCGTTTGTTCATTTGTATGTGTGCGCATGTGTTTGTGAGTGTGCGTGAGTTCGTTCTTGCATATCTAAATATTCGCACCTATGTGTTCATCGTCGTGTTTTCATCATTTTTCTATGCAGCTGTTTCTTCGAGATTAATACATGTATTAGAACAGAAATAGAATTTTCGGAATATTAAATAAGTTGTGTGTTTTTTTGATAAGGGAACGTCGTTGGTAAGTGTCTTTACACGTGTGCTCACGCGTGTAAAACAATGCATATTTACTAGGCTGTCCGGGTGACGCCGTGTCCATGGCGAAGGTGCCGACGTTTCGTCGCCCATTCTGCGAAACGTTGCACCTTACGCCGAGGACGCGCGCACCCGGAACAGCCTAGTTAATACTGACTCCGCGCGAAGCCTACTTCTAAAAACAATCACCTCCATTATATATATATATAATATATATATATTATTTAATATATATAATATATTAAACAGCATATGTTGATAATGCCGAATATCCTTTTTCTCGAATGTGCGTTTATGTGCTCAAATGGAAAAGTATTTTTTATGAAAATGGGTTTATTTTTATGAGCATGGTTATGTGCGTGCATCCGTTTATGTGTAGAACGAGTATGTGTGCCTGGGTGTGCTCTTCTGCATGAGAGACGCACGTATGTCTATGCTCGTTCATGTTCGTTGTCTTTCTTTAACGCGTTCGTATGTAAGTTCTTCAGTATGTCAACGCCTTGTGTGTGTGTGAGTGTGTCGGTTTTCGTGTCCACGAACGCCACGCGCGTCACGAGAGCGGCGCCTGCGGTGTGAAGGAAGAGCGAGGCAGGTGGGCGGGAGGCGCGGCGAGGAGTGATCCTGTCATTACCTGCAGGCGTCAGCGCGAGCAGTGGGAGGCGTGGGCGGGGACGCGGGCGCGGGCGCGGGAGCGGTCCGCGACTTCCGCGTCGAACGACGGGTCGCCGTGCGCCACGAGGCAGGGACTTCTCGGGGATTACCCACACCCTACTTAGCGAAAGATGTTCGTCAAAATTGACTACTACTTTAGAAGAACAAAAAATTAACAACAAAAAACAAACAAACAAAAAAGCTTTTTGTTATTTTTTGAAACCTGTGAAACGTGTAAAATGATTGGTTAGTAGCAACTTAGTTAGTAGCAATCTGTCACCAGATGGAGACAATAAAATCCAAGAAAAAGTGCAGAAAGAAGGAGAAGGCATTTTATAGGTTGACTCTAAAATATTTGTGTGGGACAGGGATGTTGCCTAAATAAAGTAGTTACGGCTGCTGAAAACCATTTTCGTCTACCTGTTTTATGTTTTGAAATGCAAGGTATCGTAATAATCAAAAATATTTTTTCCCACTGAATTTCCTAACCAAACAGTGTCACTTGTCTTTAGTGCTCCATAGTACCTAGTTCAACAATCCATTACTTTATAGGCAGGAAGTGCTCGATAAGATTAGCCTTACCGAAATGTGCGTTTTGTTGTTGTTTTTTTGTTTTTATTCCGTGCGACGAAACGCTTGATGTCAATCATGGGCGATAAAATCTCGCACGTAACCTCGAAATCTGCATCCCACAAAAGGGGCACTCTTTGCGGTTGCAGAGCAAAGGGGTAAATAAAGAGTACAATTAAGGTCATAATACATGCAAACTCAATAATTTCGGGAATAAAGCAGTTACCGTAAAACGTTTTCGAGGTTTTCTCTCTGATACTGATGCCGATTACAGTTGTATTGACCATTACTTCTATTTCGTATTTAAATTCTCTGTCAAGTGTATGTTATGTTTGCAAAAGAATCCACGTTCAGCTTTTACATACGGAATTTGCCCCAAGATTGACCCTACGAACATTTCAAATAGAAAAATGTACGTGAAGACACCGGAATTGAAGAAATGAGACACTCCTACATTTTGTTCCATTTTGCAATTTGAACAATTTTGTTGTGTTTCTAATAATAATAATAATAATAATAATAATAATAATAATAATAATAATAATAATAATAATCAAAATCAATCATTCAAAATTTAAACATTATAAAACAGTTATAAAATCAGGGGCACAATATCAACTGAAAAGCCCTAAATTACAGGTGATTGATTACTAGATTTTTTAGAAAAGAAAGAAAAAAATGCTAAGGAAAATACTATGCTTTAAATACAAAAATAATGAAATTAAGATAAATCCTAATAAAGATTTGTACAAAATTATTTAAAAATTCACTAATACTATGACAAAGAGGAGAATTAGTTTCTATGGCTATATCTTTAGAATGAATAGTAATAGGCTAACTAATCAAATATTTGAGTTCTTTTAAAGTAGAAAAACTTAGAGCAATTTGTTTAAATTAATATGAGAGGACGTGAATGCCCTGAAAATTCCTGATAAATTAATTGAAAATAAAGTACAATTCAAAGAAATAATTTAAAATAGGCGGCTCATATTCCCAGAAAAAAAGAGGGGTAAAAGTATCAGAAAGCAGAAATAAGGCAACATCTGAAAGAATTAAGGAATATTGTAAGAAATATAAAGAAAAAAAACACATTAATTGATTTAACTTACTCCAAAGTGGGTGATCCGAAAGAAGAAAAAGAAGAATGCTTTTACATTTGTTCTCTGAAAATAATTCCATAAATCTGGTTCACTTCGATGTTGACATTTATTCTAAGCAGTTGCTCCGCGGTGATTTTTTCACAAAAATCTGTCTGTGCTATTTATAAAAAGCTAATAATACTTTTAGTGAAACTGTTAACTACTGATCTGTACAAAATTATTTAAGTGCAACGAGTAGTATTAGAACATGATATGACGTTTTAATTCATCATATTTTCATAGTTCTAAAGACCACGTGATCACCTTCATAGGTTAAATTTAAGAGGTGGTCATGTCTCATTAAAATTCAATAAAGAAAAAAAGTAGTGAAGAAGGGCATTCAGAAAATCTTCTCAACTTGCTAGTTCATCCATAAGATGTAAGTCAAAAGTTTGTTCAAAGCACAAACAAGTTTTCGCACAATGTGAATCTCACACTTATTTTTCGGTCAAGTTTATTTTTAAAGTTATCATGTATTTGTGAGTGGGAATGCTTGACAAGGTCGGCTTAATTAAATAATTTTTTCACTTGGTCTCTAAGCTTTGATGATGTTTCGCTTTGTAAATATCTTAGGAAACCTTCAATGTGAGACCCTATTGTGAAACAAAGCTTTATTGTCTTCAAATTGGTAACTGTTTTTCCCTAATGACAGACAAATTCTGATTATACCTTGACACAATTACAAACATTTTCAGTATTTCATGTTATTAAACGAAATCTGAACCGTCTTATCCTTCAAAAGCTGATGGTCACCCCATTTTAAAACATTTAATGGTTTAAAATTTAGGAAAATATTCTCATATTACTGGAAAACGTAAAGAATATTGTTGCATTTCATCATAAAATACTGGTTTTTTAAGAAAATTCTTTTATAGATAAATGAATCAAGAAGATAATGGTGATATGTTTGTCCATTTCTGGAATGAAAATACTTTATGATGTTGAAATGTCAATTTATAACTAATAAACTATGTAGTACTATTCAATAACGTACAGAATTTGCATTCCGATACAGATACTAGAGAGCGATTTGATGTTTGGTAATATACTTTGCATTATTTATGTGGAACGAAATGCAATTTCTGCCGTCAACAAAACCCAATTTCTAACCATTTTGTCAATGCTTAGTTGGACTGGAATATTGCCATATATATTTCAGCATTGCTAGCGCAGGAACATCCAGCTGCTTTGCCGAGGGTACACGTTGGCGAGGGATGGCAGTTGAAAACCATGTAAGGTTTGGATTCCTTCACTATGTTATGATGTTTGCTTCTTACATCATCACTTGTCCCATCTGAAAAGTCATCATTACCATCATCATCATTATTGATATTACATGGTATAAAAATTATTTTCCAAATCAATAAGGTGTGATGAGGTGCAGTGCAACAACACCAGCCGTTGCAGCGCCTCTGACCGAGAGGTGCTATAGTTCGATCTCCGACGGTGGCGGATTTGCGACTCTAGCTACATAGCCAGATCGAATACTTCCTCTGGCTGGGGGCCAAATCTCGCTGCCGCTTGCTCCGATCGGATGTTGTCCGTGATTTCTCCGATCAGTCGTGGAAGAATTCCGGAAAAGTATCCTAATCAAGCCAGGTACCGCACGCGATCTTCCTGTTCACTTCTCTTCCCTTACGCAAGCTCACACGTACATTTGCACTTATGTGCAACTGGCTACTACGCATGTCGGGAGACCAGTCTAGATTATGGAGCTTGTTCCGGCTGTGGCGATTCCCCGCAGGGAGAGATACCAGCAGAGGGAAACCTACCGCGCCGTAGTGGTTGTCGCGGGTCAAATCTCACCTGCCAGCGAGGGAGGAACAGCGCCACAACTACAACATGCACTAAATTTACGGAGCTAAAGAGTAAAGTGGCAACCGCATACGTGAATTAGCAACTCATTACCATTCATGTCTAACATTCTAAATCAACAAAATTTCAGAATTGGTCAATTCATACGTTCAGCACTTCCTCCGCCCTCATTACCTACGTATACTGCAGCGAACCTTCGCGACACCTGCTCGCGCTCACCTGCACGTCCTTCGGCGTTGGCGGCGACGGCGGCCGTGTGAACGGCGCGGGCCCCGAATCAAACCTAATTACGCGCAATTACGCTCCGCTGTTTAGCGGGCTCTGCGTGACGGCTGCGCGGCGGCGGGGGCGGCAATGCTGCCGTCATCGCGCGCACTTGTTAGGGCGGTAAAGACGCCCCACGATGCCGCCGCCGCCGCCCTGGGAGCGCATGGCCCACCCAGGGGCGGACGAGCCAGTGTTTTGTGTTTCCGGGCGCGTCGAGTACTTTGGCCATTAGCTCCTTGCGTGTAGTGCCGGGAGGTGGCGGTGTTCCTCGCCCGCTGGAACGGAAGACCCCAGCCAATGTATCATTGGTTTGCGTTTCTTTAATTGATAAGTGGCACAATCCGGAGAGGTGGAACACTTACCGGGACTAATGAACTTTGCAGTTGACGCGCCCGAAATCACTTATCGATGATTGATTGATTACTAGTGATTCCGGGTCGTTGGTGTGCAGGATTTCCCTCTCTAGATATTTTCTTCGGTGGTGACTTGCCCCAGCCGAGATAAGCTCTAAATCCTCGATTGTTCTCCCGACATGTGTGGTAGTGTAGTGCATGTAAATGTGTGTGGAAGGGAAGGGAATAAGAATGAGGAAGGGAAAGATCGCCAGTTCAGGTCACTGTTCCGACATCGTCTGATACTGATTGAATAACACAGAAAACTACCGATCAGAGCAGCCGGCCGCCAAAACTCTTCTCCAACACTGATGAATTTGACCTTAGAACTAGTGTCGTTAATCCGCCACCGTCAAGACTAGAACCTTGTAAGTTACACTATTGAGGCAACAGATGTTGCACTGTCAGCTTTTTTGGCAAGGGATGCGTTGGGATGGCGACCATCCCACGAGTGACGTACGCGTAGAGAAAAGACAAGATCTGTGATTATGCGATGTTGGTGTTAGATACCGAGATTTCTTCAGTCACGAAACCAGTGTTAAATAATTTAAATTTAATTATAATATTATTTATGTATTATATTATTTATTTGATATTATTATTTATTTATTTATTTATCTTAATTTATTTAGTTCATATCTTATCTATTAATTAATCATATTTATTTATTTATTATTTATTTATTCACTTCTTATTTGTTATATATTTATTTCATTATTTAGTTTATTATTTATTTATTTAGTATTTATTTATTTATTTATTAATTTATTATTTATTTAATTATTTATTTAATTTTATTTATATAATTACAAATTAATTAGTTATTTAAATTATTCCTTATTATTTAGTTATTTATTTATTTTATTCCTCATTCAATAATTTATTATTTAATTAATTATTCTATTATTTATTTATTATTTATTATTTTTGTTTAAATCTTTGAATACGCTCTGCATTGCCGTCCCCTGTCGGCCAATTCTAGCGTTCTGCGTATTCACCGTCTACCGCGGGGCGCCGCTGGAATCGCGTGCCCCCGCGCCGCCACCCACGCGGCCACGCCCCCTCGCCGCCTCCGCCTCCGCTTCCGCGCGGCTTAACGGGCGCCCGAAATGCGCTGGCGCGTTTTCGCGCTACTTGTCGCTGCGCGGGGCGGCGCTCACGAAGCCGCGTGCCGAGCCGCTCGTCGCGCCCACCGGCTGCCTTGGCTCGGAGGGAGCCTCGCCGTTGTAGCTGTAGAGTCTGATTGCGAGGTCCTAGGCTATGAATAGTGACGGTGGGGGATTTTCGACACTAGCTAGATAGGTCGGTCGAATTTACTTACTGGTTGGAGGTGAATTCTAGCGTCTAGCTGCTCTGATAAGTTACTCACACGCGCGCACACACACAGACTCTTCGTTATCACATATCGGAAAAGCTTGTCCTGGATGGAGTTGTGCCCCGTTTTAGGAGGTATCTAGTGTGGAAAATCCCTTGCCTTCGCCTTCGTCTTACCCTTTCCTCGCCCTCCGCCTTTTCTTTCGAATCCTCATGCCCCATGTGGCATTGTTATAACACCCCAGAACGTCAGGCGGTCGGAAGGGAAACATAGTTGATGACCAGCTAGTTCTCCTCTTTCCCTTCTCAATTTCGATTTAAAAAAAATACAATTGCATCTCCTAAAATTTTAATCCACGAAGTAGATAGAAAGGTGAATGGTAGTAAGTATTAGTGAAAGGTGAATGGTAGGTGAAAGGCGAAGTTGATAGAAAGGGCATGAATACATCTCTTCTTCTTTTTTCTTCTTTATCTCCTTATTCCCTTTCTTTAACTTTTATTGGAATGTTTTGTCAAACGTTTTGCTGTGTTTCGCACTTAGTACGTCAGGCAATCATATGTCATCATATGTCGAAAATATATTACTCTCCGTGGTACGGACTGATAAGATTCAACTTGTATTTCGCAGCTTTCGCCAAGTGGCAATTGCGGGCGCCGAATTGACGTCTCCCGACAGGCCTAAGAAATGAGTGTAAGGAAAATGAAAAACAATGTCTTCTTGAGATGAAGAAATAGCACTTGTGTATTAGAGAATGCAAATATTGATGTTTTCATACTGTCCCATTCTTTTCGTATTTAACTCGTCGTTTAGAGTAGAACGAAAAAAGACTGTCACACTCACACATAATCATTCTGCGGCCACTTGAAGTTTTGTGAATATAGAACATTAAAAAAAGAAAAGTGATAGAAACCGTACGCGGAAAAGTAGTTACAGAATTGCCTCGCAATTGGAAGTTGTGGTTTACTTCGAAAACTGAAAACATTTGTTGTATGTTTCCACTGACTTTCCGTCGAGGGCATCCACATGATATATATCCATTAGATATTCCAAATATCTAATGTATCATGCAGAATTCTCAAAGATTTTCAACTGGAGCCAACCGTAATACTTGTCCTTTTTACAATAATATTTCTTCAGGAAGTGTGGGTGCCTTTGTAATGCATGCCTTCTATCTCAGGAATTAAGAGAGCGGTGGACATTTCTGCGCCGCCATGCAGCTCAGGAGCCGCCCCTTTTACGCACTACTTGTCTCTTCCAGGACACCCCCGCACCCGCAACTCCGGAAAAGCAGTTAACCGCGTGCTATAAGAAATGTATGTTGTGTCAAGCTTGCTTTTTAGCGAGAAGCAGACACGTGGATACGTAATTTAAAAAATAAATAATGTGGTATTTTGTTTTTTATGTGATTTCCAACATAATTTTATAATGTAAGATCGAAGTATAATTGCGTAACAAGGTAAATTAGGAAATAAACAATACAAAAGTTTCAATTTTTGTGTAAAATAACACATTAGTCTACTTCATTAGTGGTTAACATGTGTCTAATATGTTCATATGCGTGAATCCACTTTTTTCATAGATAATAAATCAAGAAATATCCATCATAGGATGTTGAGTATTATTTAAAAAAATTCATTTCCATTTCCATTATTCCTTAATTATTTTGTAATAACAATTATTATTATTGTTATTACTATTCGGTTCATAGTTGTATTATTGGTCCTAACCCGATTACTGCAGAGAAGATTCAACCCGGAAATCGCTACTCTGAAGTTCATTTGCTAGAAGTAATTCTCTACAAATTGTAAGAGAGAATGTGTATGAATATGGTTCTAACTACACTAGGCAAATTCCATGTTGTCTCTTTCATACCGCTTTTTATCCTGAAAGACGGTCATGCTTTTCCCAGATCCCTCTGGTCCTACCTGAACATCCTTGAGAAAAGTCGACAAGGAATCTTTGTTTAACCCTACGTTTCCAGTTCAAATAAGTAAATAATTATAATGAAAACATTTAATGTGGATTTAAGTCGCATATATTTAGGAAACGAGTATGAGGAAGTCTCAGCGCCCACCTGCTCTCACAGATCTTGTTCCCACGACAAAATGAAACTTGCAAAAGACACAGAATAGCACTTGAAACTGACGAATTGCTTCCTTTTGTACAGATATTTTGGACGAATAGGTAATTTTCTTAAGTTAGTTTTTTGTGCATGTAGGGACAGTTTCTCAATAGACGTCAAAGATCAGAACTATGTTACTGAATTGACTTTATACGTTTGTAAATATCAATTCTAGATGGTAAAATAAACACATGAATACCTCAGAACGGTAGTTGTTGCATTCGCCTCTAATCGAAAATATTAATCTTCGTCATGTACAAAAATTTTATTTCACTTGTCATGATAAAAATTAATTTTTCTCCAGTTTTGTATTGCGTACGTATTACAGGGCAATTAAATGAAGTTTCTGTCAGAAGAATCACTGTGAGAAATGTAAATAAACTATGTTCCTATTGCATATAAATTACGCTAAAGATGAGTGAAGTAATGTTATCGTGTGGTAATGTTTGAATAAATGCAACCCATTATGCATAAAAGTAGGAAACCCTGAGGTGTGGCCAACACTAAGCTTTCAACATATCTAGTTCCCCTCGAGGGCGAGATTCCCTTCCGCCGCCAGCGCCCTCTGTTCCGGCTGAGGGCGTCCCCAGGTGGCTCACCCCCGCCCCCGCCCGGCTGGACCTCTTATTTGCAGCGGAGGACTTGCCAAGACTTGAACAATAACAAACAGCAGCAACTTGGCGCTACTTGCTTAAGATAACATCGTCTCGAATGCGCCTCCTCGCTGCCCACCCCGCCACGTTTCCTCCTGCAGTCGACACCGACTCACCGGTTCCTCCCCGCTCCCCATCCCCTCGCTCCACCCCTTCCTTTGCCCGTGCCGCCGCCTTTGAATTTTTAGTCCCCACTGCTTCATCTTCGTTGCTCCCACACACACATTTTCCGCCTTCCCTGCTTTAATCTCATAGGTCCTTCTTTTCATTTCATACTTCCCCTCTTTCCCTTATTCCTCTTCTTGTTCTTTCTCATCATTTTATTCCCTTTTCCTACACTTTTGCAATACTTTAGTGTCGAAATTAAAAACGCTTCTAGTCTATGAATGATAGAAACACAAAAAATGCATTGTGGAACATCATCATTTTGTGCAATATATAATTATTATTTCGAGTAAACGTTCACAAAAATGAAAAAGTCTGCCACAATAGTTTTTTTTTCTTGCGTGTCTGTTCTGCAAGTACCCTTTCTTCCAGTGGCTTTATTTTGCGAGCATTAAAGTATCACTCATAAAGTCAAATCGTGTTAATGTCGACCTATTTTTACACGGTACCCTCGTATATTTTTCACTCCATGAACCTCCAAAGCAATAGATTAATAGCGAAATAAATTTATTCAGAAGTATCCCTTTACATTCAGACGGCCTTCAGTTTTCTTTAAAAATCTCTCATTTCTAATCCTCCCACTAGCACATTTCAGCGTTGTTACCAGAGACGCACAGTTACCTACGTCACCGTCACAAACTGGCCTGCTCCGTGCTCGTCGTCATGTGAACTTGGCGAGTACTCTCTTAAGATAACA